>MU260444.1:10000-17500 GCA_020310875.1 Ceratopteris richardii
AAAAGAAATTTGTTGTCAGTTTCTGCAATAACAGATCGTGGACTCGAAGTTCACTTCAATAAGAGTGGTGCGGAAATCATGGATTCATCAGGTAATGTTGTAGGTAAAGGCACACGACGGGATAACTTGTATGAGTTAAGTGCTTTAACTGCTACAGAAGATAAAGATGTAAGCAGGTTATGGCACCAACGATTTGGGCATCTCGGATTTGCAGTTTTGAAGGAGATGCAACGAACAGGGATGGTTGCTCATTTGCCTGCATTTTCAGAGTTGCAAGAACCTTGTGAAGCTTGTATGATGGGCAAGCAACAACGAAAGGCATTTCCAAGAGAGACCAGCAATCGATCTCAAGCTCCTCTAGAGTTGGTACATGCTGATCTCTGCGGTAAAATGTCTACACCTGCTTTAGGAGGATCTTTCTACTTCTTGCTGTTAGTCGACGATTATAGTAGAAAGATGTGGGTTTATTTCATTCGAGAGAAGGCTGATGCTTTTGAAAAATTTAAAGCGTGGCATAAGTATGTAGAAAGTGAATCAGGAAGGAAATTGAAGAAATTTAGAACAGATAGAGGAGGTGAATTCTTGTCAACAGAATTCAACAATTACTGTAAGGAGCATGGTGTGAAAAGGCAACTTACCACAGCTCATACACCTCAACAAAATGGCGTTGTTGAGCGCAGGAACAGGACAGTAGTTGAAATGGCTCGTTGTATGTTAAAGGCTCAAGACATGCCTGATTCATTCTGGGCAGAAGCAGTCAATACAGCAGTCTACATCCTCAATCGAAGCTACACAAAAGCTCTGAAGGGGATGACTCCTCAAGAAGCATATTCTGGTAAAAAGCCTTCAGTTTTGCATTTCAGAATTTTTGGTTGTTTCTGTTATGCACATATTCCTGATTCAACAAGATCAAAGTTGGATTCAAAAAGCAAAAAGTGTGTCTTCCTAGGATATAGTGAAGAGTCTAAAGCATACAGGTTATGGGATCCTGAGGCAAGGAAGATTTTTGTCAGCCGAGATGTGGTGTTTGATGAACGACCACACTTAGTAGAAGATAAAGGTAAATCTACTATCTCATCAAACGGAGAAATATCTCACCTTGTGCCTATCAAAAGACAGGTTAAAGTTGAGGAGGAGGAAACATCTGATGGAGAAATTTCCTCAATAAAAAGCCAACCAATTGTAGCTGCACAGCGTAAGCCACTACCGAAGTGGGCACAACAGCTCTTTGATGATCACAATCCACATGTAGATGCACCAGAATCATCATTGGATGGATTACGAAGATCAAAGAGAATAGAGGAGCAAAGAAGAGCCTCAGAACACATTGTTAACATGGCTCTAATGGCAGATATCATGGGTTCGATAAAGGAACCTACCACCATTGAAGAAGCCATTGATGATCCAGATTGGAGAGCGGCAATGCAGTCTGAGTATGATAGTATACTCAAAAATGATACATGGGATCTAGTCGACTTGCCGCCAAAGAAGAAGGTAATAGGTACTAAATGGATTTGGAAAGCTAAGTATAAAGCTGATGGAACATTAGAAAAGTATAAGGCACGATTAGTTGCACAGGGTTTTTCACAGATTGAAGGATTTGATGTTCAAGAAACTTTTGCACCAACAGCACGCATGACAACTATTCGGACGGTACTTGCAGTAGCTGCACAAAAGTCTTGGCCTATTTTCCAGATGGATGTCAAATCTGCATTTTTGAATGGTCACCTCAAGGAGGAGGTATATGTATCTCAACCACCAGGTTTTGAGGTGCCCAATTCAGAAAATAAAGTTTGCAGGTTGAAGAAAGCTTTGTATGGACTTAAGCAAGCTCCACGGGCTTGGTACCAACGAATTGATCATTTTTTCAAAAATATGGGTTTTGAAAGAAGTACTTCTTATGCTAACTTGTATGTAACGAAAAGGGATAGCAAGCTAGTTGTTGTCATTGTATATGTAGATGATTTGATCATTACAGGAGATCATCAAGAACTCATCAATCAAACTCGGATCAGCTTGGGAACTGAGTTTGAAATGACAGACTTAGGTCTACTCCATTTTTGTCTGGGAATTGAAGTATGGCAAAGGAAGGATGGCATTTTCATCTCACAACAAAAATATTCCAAAGAAATTCTCAAGGCATTTGGAATGATGGACTGCAAACCAACTAGCACACCTATGGAGGTAAATCATAAGCTATCTATGGATGATAACATGCCTGATGTAGATGCTAAGAAGTATAGGAAGCTCGTTGGAAGTCTTATTTTTCTGTGCAACACTAGACCAGACATTTGCTATGCTGTTGGAGTGTTAAGCAGGTTTTCCAACAAACCTAAGGAGAGTCACTGGAATGCTGGAATGCGAATTCTAAGGTACATTGCAGGAACCTTGGATTTTGGTATTTTCTATACCACAGGTGATACACTCCAAGGATATTGTGATTCAGATTGGGCTGGAGATTGTGATTCTAGAAAATCAGTTTCTGGATATTGTTTCTCACTTGGTTCAGGAATATTTTCTTGGGTAAGTAGGAAGCAACCAACTCTCGCACTCTCCTCCACTGAAGCAGAGTACAAAGCAGCTTGTTTTGCTTCTTGTGAGGCAGTCTGGTTAAGGAGAATTCTTGCAGATATAGGCTTTCCATCAAATATGCCAATTGTACTCAAGTGTGATAATCAAAGTTGTATGGCTATTGCAAAGAACCCAGTATTTCATGCTCGCACCAAGCACATAGAAGTACAGTACCATTACATTCGTGAGCTAATTGAAGATGAAATTGTGGAGCTAGAATATTGCCCAACAGAGGCAAATTGTGCTGACATATTCACTAAAGCACTTGGAAGAGAGCAGCTCAACAAGCATCTTCAACAGATGGGCATAGGACCGAGACCTACTTGATTTATCATCGGTAAACATTGAGGGGGGGTGTTAGAGTATGATCAATGTCTACCCCTCATGATTGTATGCACATTTTGTAAGGCCCCCTTTATGAGGAGAAGCCAAGCGTGCATTACCCAATTGATGGGAATCCCAACTTGAATGTTTGGATGAAGGTCATATTGGACCATGTAAGATATTATAAGGAAAGGGAGTTACCAGGGTCCCCAATTGTGGGGTCCGGGGGCAGCGCCCCCGGCGCGACGGTAAAGGGAATATTCCATGGAATATTCCCTGTCAGAGTCAGAAATCATTTATATTTGTTAGGTCGGTTCAACCAGTCTAAGCCGTGTATGGCAATTACGCGGGCGGTGGCCGCCCACGCTCTACCGCCCATGTATAGCCGTCCATGGCAGGCCACCCATGATCCTATATATATATGACTTCTGCACTACCTAAGACATCGAGTTGAGCCAGCATACCTCTACCTTGTATCTCCCTATCTAGAGTTGTCTAGATCACCATTTAAGCTCTACCTTGAGAGCGCACGGGTGGACAACGCCATCATCTTTGTACTTGCTGCTAGTAGAAAATTGTTGAGATTCTCCTATATCTGTTATCTTCTCTGCTATTGCTCCTGTGTTATATTGCGTAACTATTGTCTTACACCAAGAGCACCTTTTAGCTAGAGAGAATAAAATTTTTCTATCCATATTTAATAAGTTATATACTTAATTTTATATTTGAAGTTTACTTTTTATTCATTTATGAAATACTAATGAGTTTTATTTATATGTGTAGATTCCAACGTATGATGTTGATGATATTCCTCCACAGCATTCACAATTACCAGTAAGACCACGATTATCAGAAGCTTCCATGAGGAGGCTACGCAAAACTAATCCTGTGCAATATGCAAAGTTGAAAGATCTATATTCAAAAGACAATAAAGTACAAGATTTGTGTGACAATGATGAAGATGATGGCATGGCAGATTTTATTGAGGATTTGTATCAAAATGACAGTGAGAGCATTGATATTTCTAAAAATGAGAAATATCTTCGAGAGAAATGTCTAAAGCATGTATATGAAGGAAGTCGTTTGACACGACTAAGTGCGAGCTTACTTATTCTCAACCTTCAAAATCGTTTTGGATGGAGTAATGTATCTGTTTCGACACTATTAAGGTATAATTTTCAATTTTCTATCTATTTATATATATATGCATAAATATATATATATATAAATACATGCACGTTTTTATTCTTACTTTAGATAAGGTAAGAAGAAGAACTTGAATTGAATGGATACGATTGTTTGGATGACAGGATACACTTGTTTGGATGGCAGGATACGATTGTTTGGATGGCAGGATACGGTTGTTTGTTTTGGAGGATATGAATGATTTGTCGATTCACACATATGTTCAGTTTGAAAGTGTGAATCGACAAATCATTCAATGAAGGTACATACTTCATATCCTCCAAAACAAACAATCGTATCCTGCCATCCAAAACAATCAAATTTTGTGTAAATATTTTGAAAGATGCATTAATAGTTTTAAAAGATGCGCAAACAAAAAGTGTCCATTCAATTCAAGTTCTTGTTCTTACCTTATCTAAAGTAAGAATAAAAACCTACATGTATATATGTATATTTATTTATTTACCTTTTTAATATATCTTTTTTTGATAAACTTACAGGTTATTATCTGAAAAGTTTTTACCAAGTCAGAATATTCTTCCTACCTCACATGATGAAATGAAGAAGATAATCAACAATCTTGGTATAGATTATCAATGTATACATGCATGTCCTAACAATTGTATTTTATATAGAGGTGAATATGCAGACTCTTTGACATGTCCCAAATGTCAATCTCCTCGATATAAGGGTGAAGAAGGTGAAATCCCAAAAAAGGTATTGAGACATTTTCCATTGGATCCACGGATTAGACATATGTACAAAGCCCCGAATTATCAAATCTTTTGACTTGGGGACATGATCACAAAAGTAGTGATGGAATAATCAGAATTCCTCATGATAGTGTTGCTTTTCAACATATTGATTCTACATGGCCTGAATTTGCACAAAATCCACAGAATCTAAAGTTAGGAGTTGCATTAGATGGGGTTAATCCATTCTCCATGAAATCCATTAAATGGTCAACATGGCCAGTGGTACTCATAAACTACACTCTTCCGCCATATCTTAGCATTAAAAAGGAACATTTAATGCTTTCACTTTTAATCCCAGGCAAAAGGCAAGTTAAAGATATGAATGTATATCTTGCTCCTCTCATTGACGATCTTCAAGAGTTATTGAGAGGTATAAATGTCATTGATGTATCGAAAAGCATCAATGAAAGACATATTACAGTTCGTGGTATTGTGGCTTGGACTATTCACGATTTTCTTGTATATGGCGTTTGTTCAAGTATTGATGTAATTTTTTTATTCAATATGCATGTAAATAAATATGATTTAATATAATTATATTTTTATCATTTTCCATGATGCAGGAATATCTACTAAGGGTTATAAAGATTGTCCATATTGTGGTGATTGGTTGAGATCAATCTATAGTAAGAATCTCAACAAAAATATTTATCTTCGACATCGGCGATTCTTGCCTGATGATCGTCCATTAAGATCTAAAAGAGAAGCAATACATTTTAATGGAAAGCTTGAAACAGGCCAGTATCCAAAACCTATGACGCCTATGGATTGGTATAAAAAATGGACAGATGGACCTCTGATAGATCCAGAAGCAGAAATCTTCAGTGATGATTCAGATAATGATTATGTGAACAGAGGTAAAGGAAAATTGGCACTCGTAGAGAACATATCAATATGGTTTCTTTGGAGTATTGGAAAGAGTTAAAAGTATGTCATCTTCTTGATCCTATGCATATATTCAAAAATATTGGTTATTCACTATGGCAGCATCTTCTTGGACTAAAAGATACCACAACATCAAGGAATGATTTGAAAGATCAAAAATCCAAACCAAAGTTATGGCCAGTTTTTTATAGACATCGACAAGAAACAACTTATGCATCTACTGCTTGGGTACTTACAACAAAAGAGATACAGACTATCAACAATAGAATTCAATTGATTAAGACTCCTACAGGATATGGAGCATCGTTTGAAAACATGTTTACTATGGATGATAAGAGCTTATCTGGGTTAAAGACCCATGACAAGCATAACTTTTTGAAACATATTTTACCTTTGGTTATCGATGGATGTACAACGAAAGGAGTACGAGATGTGATCTATCGTCTTGGATCACTTATAAGGTAATTATGATACTTTTATATTTAATATGTATGAATATATCTTTTATTTTTTAATTAACTTCTTTATAATTGTTTTTATGATATGTATAGGTGGATTACATCCGAAGAGATCGATAAAAATTCGATCCCACAAAAAAAACGTGAATGCAAAGAGCTACTATGTTTGATGGAAAAAGAACTTCCTACTTCATTTTTTGATATTCAGGTTCATTGATTAGTCCATCTTGTAGATGAGATAGAGATTGCAGGTGTTGTGTACACTCGATGGATGTTCTGGGTCGAGCGATTTATGGGAATACTAAAAGGTTATGTGCGACAAAGAGCAAAACCAGAAGGATCCATGGCAAAGGGTTGGATGCTTGAAGAGTGCATGTATTACGTTAGTGAGTACCTTGAAAGAGTTCATGAAGAAGCTCCATGTGCATGGACCAAGGAGTCTTCTTCAAAAATAACAGATGAGGTATTATCAGGTAAGGGGGTTCCATTCTTATTTACATTTCAAGAAAAAAATGATGTTTTTACTTTTGTAGCATATAATAACAAATGCATGCAAGAATTCCTTAGCGAGTATGAGGAACTTCAAAGTCTCCGAAGTAAAAGGCGAAAAAACAAAAGATCTAGATGTAATCTCGATAATAATGAGATTACAGATATACCTTCTTTCACGGATTGGCTATATAGTCGTTTGCAATGTGCCAACGCAAATAATGAAGAAATCTCAGATGAGCAAAGAGAGTTAATGATAGGTTGTGAACGAAAGGTAATTTTATTAAAATAATATTTTATTTTTTTCATATATGTATGTTAGTTTCTATTTACTAATTGAATTTATTTTGCAGGCTCGAATGTTCACTAATATGTGGGCTTTTGGACAGCATATTAGAATCAAAGCCATTGATTCTTTACGTAAAACAGAGGATTCTAGTATTGTTGCTTCTTTCAAGCAACTATCACGTGCTAGCTCAAAAGACACGAACCTTATAGATAGCGAACTTGGTTACATAGGAACTATTGTTGGTATCTACAAAATTTCATTTCGTACATTCAAACAGGTAGAAAAAAGTTTATATATATTTTTTAGAGTTAGTTATTTTTTTAAGCACCTAATAATGGGTTTTTGTTGTTATATATTTTGATAGGTCATTTTGAAGGTTGACTGCTTTCGAGCGGAGTATAAAGGTAGTAATTCTACATTAAGAAAGGAATTATCTAGGTTTTGGGCAATTGATTCTTCCAAGGTAATGCGATCTACTAAAGAACCATATATTCTTCCTAGGCATATTGAACAAGCATTTTTTTATAAAAACCCAAATGCTCAT
>MU260444.1:32500-37500 GCA_020310875.1 Ceratopteris richardii
AGCAAATCTGCACATTGTATATTAGTAGACACATATGATAATTGAATTTCTTTGCTAAGTAACTTCTCCCTCACATAGTGGTAATGAACCTCTATGTGTTTTGTCCTAGCATGATAAATTGGATTAGCTGCTAGGTGAAGAGAACTTGTGTTATCACCAAATATGATTGGTGGCCTTGTGTATAGGCCCAATTCTGAATATAATAGCTTCAACCATATGGCTTCTTGAGTGGCATTGGCTAGCCCTCTGTACTCTGCCTCAGTAGATGATAGAGCTACTGTGGGTTGTTTCTTGGATGACCAAGAAATTGGTTTATCACCTGCAAAGCATATGTAACCAGATGTACTCCTCCTGTCATCCTTGCAACCTGCCCAATCTGCATCTGAGTATACCTTAATATCAATGTCTGATGAATATGGAAAGTACAAACCATGATTTTGTGTTCCCTTTAGGTACTTTACTATCTTCTTGGCTGCCTCCAAATGTGGTACTCTTGGTTTATGCATAAATTGGCTAAGTACACTAACACCATATGATATATCAATCCTGGTTAAGGTAGCATAATTAAGACTACCTACCAAACTTTGGTAACCTGTAATGTCCTTGAGTTCTTCTCCTTCATGTGCACTGAGTTTGTGGTTGACCTCCATAGGAATGTTTGAGACTTTAGCTTCCTGCAAATTAAACTTCTTGACCATGTCCTGAATGTACTTCTTCTGAGTAATAAAGATACCTGAATTTGTGTAAACCAATTCAAGTCCTAGGAAGTACTTCAATAATCCAAGATCATTGATCTTGAATTCCTTCATCATTTGTCCTTTGATGTGTCTTATCCCCTGAACATCATTTCCTGTAATAATGATGTCATCAAAATAGACACACAAGTATATTACCTCTGAATTGTTCTTCTTTATAAACAATGAAGTATCTGCTTTACTCATCACAAATCCTTGATCTAGGAGATAGGTTGTCAACCTGTAATTCCATGCTCTAGGTGCCTGCTTCAATCCATACAGAGCCTTCTTCAATTTACAAACATGATTTACCTTATTGGGATCTTCATAGCCAGGTGGTTGTGACATGTAGACCTCTTCAGATATCCATCCATTCAAGAATGCATTCTTCACATCCAATTGGTACATGTTCCAATTCTTGGATGCAGCTACACTCACCATAATTCTGATAGTTGGCATCTTGGCCACAGGAGAAAATGTCTCCTCATAATCAATGCCTTGGGTTTGTGCAAAACCCTTGGCTACCAACCTAGCTTTATACCTGTTTATTGTACCATCTGAGTTCCTCTTGAGTTTGTAGATCCATCTGGATACTATCACCTTCATGGAGTCTTTCTTGGGTACCAAGTCCCAAGTATCACTCTCCTTGAGAGCCTCCATTTCTTCATCCATTGCTTCCTTCCATTCTGGTTTAGTAATTGCTTCTTCAAATGTACCTGGTTCTTCATTCAAGAGATCCTTTGCAAGATATACAGAGTGCTTGGTTACAAGTGAAGTATCATACCCATACCTAATAGGTTTCTTTTTTTCTCTTTGAGATCTCCTCATAGCTTGAGTTCAGGATTCTGGATTGTCTTCTAATTGCTTCATCTTCATCTTCCCTTTGGATTTCCAAGCCTTGAACTCTTCAATGTTGATGGTGTCTTCATCATCTGAGCTTGTGTCCTCTTTCTGAGTTGGTTCTTGTCTGATAAGCTTTGGAAAGTCTTCTTCCATATCATAAGGTAGGCTAACTTTCCTGCACTCATTTTCATACCATGAATCATTTTCATCAAAAATGACATCTCTGCTTACCTTGAAGCCTTTGTTTGAGGGGTTATAGAACCTGTATCCTTTCTGATTCAAATCATAACCAATGAAGATACATTTTTCAGCCTTAGGGTCTAGCTTTCCTCTTACCTGTGAGGGAATATGCACATATGCAACACACCCAAAGATTTTGCAATGATCCAGAGATGGTCTCTTACCATGCCAAGCCTCATAGGGTGTCATTCCATCAAGTGTCTTTGATGGCAACTTGTTGATTAAGTATGTGGCAGTAGATACACCCTCTGCCCAAAGATAATTTGGTAGTTTTTTCTCATTAAGCATAGATCTAGCTGTCTCTACAATGAGTCTATTTCTTCTTTCAGCTACCCCATTTTGTTCAGGTGAGTACCTTGTAGTAATCTCCCTCTTGATGCCTCTTTCCTGCAAGAAATCTTCAAAGTCATTGGAGAAGTATTCTCCACCACCATCTGACCTTAGTCTCTTCAAATGTCTTCCTGTTTGATTTTCAACTAATGCAAGATACCTTTTGAAACAATTAAATACTTCATCCTTATGTTTCATGAAGTATAAGACAGTCCACCTGCTATAGTCATCAATAAAGGACACATAGTACCTTGATCCAGATATGGATGGCTCCTTGCTAGGTCCCCAAACATCTGTATGCACCAATTCCAAATAATCTTCATGCATAAAACCTTTCTTGGTATAGGGCAATCTGTGTGACTTACCAAATTGACAAGCCCCACACTTGTATATCATGTGTTGCTTGGATACATTAGGTATCCCAAGCACACATTGATCTCTACTCATTTGTTTTAGAGTCCTCTCTCCAATGTGACCTAATCTCTTGTGCCAAATCTCCAATTCTGATAGGGTTTGGTCTTTATAGTTGTACAAAGCAATATTCTTAGTGTCTTCAAGTTCAAAGGTAAACAATCTACCTGATTTCTCTCCCTTGGCTATCCTTCTGAATCCATGACTTGGATCCTCCACATATGCACCATATTGAGTGAACCTGACCTGTAGACCTTTTTCAACAATCTGACCTACACTCATCAGATTCTTGGTGATTGTTGGAACATACAACACTCTGCTTAGTAAATTCTGATTACCATCACTTGTTTTGACATTGCCTACTTTAACAACTGAATGTTTAGTGTCATCACATGTCTGCACTTGGTGCTTGCCTTTGGGTTCTTCCAAATCAGAGAGTAAGGCAACATTTCCAGCTACATGGTTGGAGCAACCTGAATCAATATAGAACAAATGTTCATCATTGATACCTGATTTAGATGTCATGTTCATAATCAACAAGGAATCATCTTGATCTTCTGCATAATTGTTGTAATCCTTTCTGTTCCTGTATCCACCTTGATAATTGCCATTGTGATTGTAGCTATTGTTGTAATTATTGTTGTAGCCATGGTAGCCTTGAGAATGATTGAATCTGCCTCTACCTTGAGAGTATCCTCCTCTTTGGTGACCTCTTCCTCTTTGGTTCTTGTAGTTTTTGTAGCATTCATCTGTAGTATGGTTAGACAAGCCACAAATATTGCATGGAGATTGATTGTAGGGTCTCCCCCTACCTGACTTACCTCCTCTGCCCCTACCTCTAGATGATCTACCTCTCCCTGCATAGTTTGCTTGGGAGGTAGAGCCTTCTTCATCAACCTTCTTGCTTTTACCCTTGTCTTTAGTCTTCTTATGAGTATATAGGGAAGAGGGATTGTTACCTTTTGATTGCTCTCCATTCTTTGTGATCTTTGCTTCATGTGTAAAGAGTTGTCCAATCAGAGTTGTTAAATCAGGTGCTTGGATGTCCATGTACAAGTCCATTGCAGTGGTGAAGCTCTCCCACTTGTCATCTGCCTTTAGTCCATTGATCACTTGTCTGACTATCTGCTCTTCCTCGATTTCTTCTCCAACACTTGCAAGTTGATCTGCAATGTCTTTGACTTTGGTGACAAAATCTGAGACACATTGTTTTGATTGCTTCCTAAGAGTTGTAAACTCAATCCATAGCTGATTCTTTCTGGCCCTTGTGCTAGATGAAAAGTATGTTGACAAGGTTTCCCAAGTCTCTTGGGAAGTCTTAAAATTCCTTAAATGAGGTAGAAGGAAATCAGAGATAGAGTTTAGAAGATATGACCTTGCCAAAGCATCTTTTGCACACCATTGATTTAGCCTCTCATGTTCATCCTTTGTTGGTAGGCCTCTGGTCTTAAATGAGGGCAACTCCTCATCTCCTGATATGTATCCATACAAGCTTCTCCCTTGTAGATAGGTCTTCATTCTCAATGACCAAGCCTGGTAATTATTTCTATCCAATTTGTCAATGAAGGAAGGGAAACCATCACCCATGATTACCTTATTTGCTCTGATACCACTGTTGGAAGTGATGGCTGGATACACTTAGAAGATCAAGCTGGTGCTGCAGATCCTGCTTCACACCTGCCCTCCTTTGACTCCAGATATGCTTAGTAGACTTCTTGAGGTTCCAAATGACACCAAAATATGCTATATGTACTTTGAAAATGATTTGAGTAATGACTTGATCAAAACAGACTACTTTGCAAATCACAAGCCTTGAAAAGTTTCTATTTTAGTCTTGATACCTGCTCAGTGTTATGCTCAGTATGACCAGTGTGATTACAATTAGCAAAATTCCTTCTAGGGATATTCAATTAGCTTAGTAAGCTTCCATTTGCAAGTGAAATGAAAGAAAATGATAAACCACACTCAGAGAAATCACTTTAGCAAATTAAGGTGTACCCCCGATTTTGTAGGAGACTTACAGTCACAGACCAGTGAGCACCCCGACTGAGCTTTCTCTGTGATGGTAAATCCAATGGCCTTGAAACTTTGTAGGTGTATAGTAGACTTTGAGCTGAATCCAATGCACTTTGAATCATCCACTTTGGTTCAGTAGATCTTGAGATATGCCCTGTTCAAGTTGACAGACTTGGAGGTAGTCACTCAGAGAAAAGAGACTATGAATATATGTATATTGATTAAATCTAATGATTGTACATTCCCATTGGCATGTAATGTGATGCTCAATGGTACTCAGAGGTGTAGGCTATGGTGTAGCTCACACACACTCAATGATTTGCTTGGAATTGCCTCGGGAAGAGTGACACTTACCCGCGACTTTTGACTTGTGACTTATATAGAGATTGAGTAAAATTTTGAATTTCAAATCCATGTCAATCTCCT
>MU260444.1:45000-47500 GCA_020310875.1 Ceratopteris richardii
ATCTCCATGCCCAAGAAGTATGACAAGTCTCCCAAATCACTGATTTTAAACTCCTTCTCCATTTGCTGCTTTAGGCTTTGTATGCCTTTCTCATCTATACCTGTAAGAATTATATCATCAATATATATGCACATGTATATGAACCCATCATCACTTGCTTTGACAAGCAAGCTACTATCTGCTTTAGATACTTGAAATCCAAGCTCTTTCAAGAACTTTACAAGTCTATAGTTCCATGCCCTTGGGGCGTGCTTCAAGCCATACAAAGCTCTCTTGAGCTTACACACATGATCTGGATACCTTTTATCTCTGAATCCTTGAGGTTGCTCCATGAAAACATCATCTGAAATATAACCATTCAAGAAAGCATTCTTCACATCTAATTGACATAATTTCCAACCTTTACATGCAACAATAGCTATGAGTGTTCTAATAGTTGTCATCTTTGCCACAGGACTATAGGTCTCATCATAATCAATACCATATGTTTGAGCAAACCCTTTGACAACAAGTCTAGCTTTGTACCTAGACACACTTCCATCTGCAAACCTCTTAGTCTTGTAGACCCACTTGCATCCAATAGTCTTCTGACTATTTGGTTTAGGAACCAAATCCCATGTCTGATTCTCCATTAATGCATCATATTCTTCTTGCATAGCTTTCTCCCAATTTTCCTTACCTTTTGCCTCTTCATATGTAGAAGGATCTTCATCTGCTTTTATCATATAAGCATAATCTTTGGTAGCCAAAAAAGAAGTATCATAGCTATACCTTGTAGGTTGCCACTTGTGTCTTGATGACCTTCTGAGTTCTCCACTCCTTGAGGTTTCTGGTTCTTCACACTCAGGATCAAATCTTGACATTTCTTCAACTTCAACCTGCACTTCATTATTCTCTTCTTCATCAAGTATTTGAGTCTTTGATTTACCTTTCTTTTGACTCACTACTTCTTCATCACCTGTATTAATATTGATTGTACCTGCATACCAAGTACCTTGCTCATCAAATGTAACATCCTTAGACACAATGAATTGCTTTGTGGATGGACTCCACAACCTATAACCCATCTGCTTGTCATCATAACCAATGAACACATACTTTTCAGCTTTAGGTTCCAATTTGTGCCTTAATTGTGATGGCACATATGCATATGCCAAACACCCAAATACTTTGCAATGATCCAAGGTAGGTCTCTTACCCCACCAAGCTTCATAAGGTGTCATACCCTGAAAGGCTTTACATGGTAACCTATTGACCAAATAAGTAGCTGTATTTACAGCCTCAGCCCACAAATAATTTGGGCAATTTTTCTCCTTCATCATGGATCTTGCAAACTCAACAAGAGTTCTATTCCTTCTTTCTGCTACACCATTTTGTTGAGGAGAGTACCTGCAAGTGATTTCCCTTTTTATACCTGCATTCCACAAGTAATCACTGAATTCATTAGAGAAATACTCTCCCCCTCCATCTGACCTTAGTCTCTTCAACTTATGACCTGTAATTCTCTCTACATATGCATGATAGTGTTTAAATGTATTAAACACTTCTGGCTTATCTTTGATCACATAAATAGTGATTCATCTAGTAGCATCATCAACATAAACCACATAATACCTTGATCCATTTATACTGAAATCCTTTGATGGTCCCCACACATCTGTGTGTACCAACTCAAGCTTCTGTGAATACATAAAACCATGCTTGGAATAGGATTGCTTATGAGCCTTACCTAATTGACATGCCTCACATCTGTATGTCATATGTTGATCTGCAACATTAGGCAATCCAAGCACTGAACCATTGTTAATCATGTCTTTGATACCTCTTTCATTGAAATGTCCAAGCCTCTTGTGCCAAAGATCTAACTCAGAGATCTTATGTCCTCCATATGTGAACAAGGCATGACCAACATTGCCTTGAATCTTCAATGTGAACAATCTTCCTTCTTTCTTCCCTGAAACAATATGTTTATACCCATTACTAGGGTCTTCCACAAACACTCCTTCATTAGTGAATCTCACTTCATAACCTTTTTCAACAATTTGTCCTACACTTATCAGATTCTTGGGAATTGTAGGAACATACAAGACCTTACTCAATAAGGTGCTACCATCCTTAGCCTTCACTGATCCAATTGACTTCACATTATGCTTTGTATTGTCACCTGTTTGAACAACATGATTAGATACCTTATTTTCTAAATCAGTCATCAATGCTATATTACCACTCAAGTGATTGCTACACCCTGAGTCAATGTAGAAGACTCTTTGGTCTTCACTTTGCCTTTCACAAGTTGCATTCATTATCAATGTTGAATCCTCCTTCTGATCTAAAGCATAATTGTAGTAGGTATTGTTGTAATGTTGACTTTGGAATCCTCTACCTGCATTTCTTCCAAAGTAACCCCTACTACCTCTACCTCTGAAATTACCTCTTTGATTTTTGCCACCTCTTCCTCTTGAATTAAAATTTTGATTATATCCACCATTACACTGATTGT
>MU260444.1:60000-70000 GCA_020310875.1 Ceratopteris richardii
TCACACATGAAGCAAAGATCACAAAGAATGGAGAGCAATCAAAAGGTAACAATCCCTGTGCCCTATATACAGATAAGAAGTCTAAAGACAAGGGTAAAAGTAAGAAAGTTGATGAAGAAGGATCCACCTCCCAAGCAAACTATGCAGGGAGAGGTAGATCATCTAGAGGTAGGGGCAGAGGAGGTAAGTCAGGTAGAGGGAGACCCTATAATCAATCTCCATGCAATATTTGTGGCTTGTCTAACCATACTACAGATGAATGCTACAAGAACTACAAGAATCAAAGAGGAAGAGGTCACCAAAGAGGAGGATACTCCCAAGGCAGAGGCAGATTCAATCAATCTCAAGGCTACCATGGCTACAACAATAATTACAACAACAATAGCTACAATCACAATGGCAATTATCAAGGAGGATACAGGAACAGAAAGGATTACAACAATTATGCAGAGGATCAAGATGATTCCTTGTTGATTATGAACATGACATCTAAATCAGGTATCAATGATGATCATTTGTTCTATATTGACTCAGGTTGCTCTAACCACGTAGCTAGGAATGTTGCCTTACTCTCTGATTTGGAAGAACCTAAAGGCAAGCATCAAGTGCAGACAGGTGATGACACTAAACATTCAGTGGTTAAAGTAGGTAATGTCAAAACAAGTGATGGTAATCAGAATTTGCTAAGCAGAGTATTGTATGTTCCAACAATCACCAAGAATCTGATGAGTGTAGGTCAGATTGTTGAAAAAGGTCTACAGGTCAGGTTCACTCAACATGGTGCATATGTGGAGGATCCAAGACATGGATTCAGAAGGATAGCCAAGGGAGAGAAATCAGGTAGACTATTTACCTTTGAACTTGAGGATACTAAGAATATTGCCTTGTACAATTATAAGGACCAAACTCTATCAGAATTGGAGATGTGGCACAAAAGATTAGGTCACATTGGAGAGAGGACCATAAAGCAAATGAGTAGGGATCAATGTGTGCTTGGGATACCTAATGTATCCAAGCAACACATGATATACAAGTGTGGGGCTTGTCAATTTGGTAAGTCACACAGATTGCCATATACCAAAAAAGGTTTTATGCATGAAGACTACTTGGAATTGGTGCATACAGATGTTTGGGGACCAAGCAAGGAGCCATCCATATCTGGATCAAGGTACTATGTATCTTTTATAGATGATTATAGCAGATGGACTGTCTTGTACTTCATGAAACATAAAGATGAAGTATTTAATTGTTTCAAAAGGTATCTTGCATTAGTTGAGAATCAAACAGGTAGACATTTGAAGAGGTTAAGGTCTGATGGTGGTGGAGAATACTTCTCAAATGACTTTGAAGAGTTCTTGCAGGAAAGAGGCATCAAGAGGGAGATTACCACAAGGTACTCACCTGAACAAAATGGGGTAGCAGAAAGGAGGAATAGACTCATTGTGGAGACAGCTAGGTCTATGCTTAATGAGAAAAAATTACCAAATTATCTTTGGGCAGAGAGTGTATCTACTGCCACATACTTGATCAACAGGTTGCCATCAAAGACACTTGATGGAATGACACCCTATGAGGCTTGGCATGGTAAGAGACCATCTCTGGATCATTGCAAGATCTTTGGGTGTGTTGCATATGTGCATATTCCCTCACAGGTAAGGGGAAAGCTAGACCCTAAGGCTGAAAAGTGTATCTTTATTGGTTATGATTTGAATCAGAAAGGATACAGGTTCTATAACCCCTCAAACAAAGGCTTCAAGGTAAGCAGAGATGTAATCTTTGATGAAAATGATTCATGGTATGATAATGAGTGCAGGAAAGTTAGCCTACCTTATGATATGGAAGAAGACTTTCCAAAGCTTGTCAGGCAAGAACCAACTCAGAATGAGGATACAAGTTCAGATGATGAAGACACCATCAACATTGAAGAATTCAAAGCTTGGAAATCCAAAGGGAAGATGAAGATGAAGCAACTTGAAGACAATCCAGAATCCTCAACTCAAGCTATGAGGAGATCTTCAAGAGAAAAGAAGAAACCAATTAGGTATGGTTATGATACTTCACTTGTAACCAAGCACTCTGTATATCTTGCAAAGGATATCTTAAGTGAAGAACCAGGTACATTTGAGGAAGCTATTACTAAACCAGAATGGAAGGAAGCAATGGATGAAGAAATGGAGGCTCTCAAGGAGAGTGATACTTGGGACTTGGTACCCAAGAAGGACTCCATGAAGGTGATAGGATCCAGATGGATCTACAAACTCAAAAGGAACTCAGATGGTACAATAAGCAGGTACAAAGCTAGGTTGGTAGCCAAGGGTTTTGCACAAACCCAAGGCATTGATTATGAGGAGACATTTTCTCCTGTAGCAAAGATGCCAACTATCAGAATTATGGTGAGTGTAGCTGCATCCAAGAATTGGAACATGTACCAATTGGATGTAAAGAATGCATTCTTGAATGGATGGATATCTGAAGAGGTCTACATGTCACAACCACCTGGCTATGAGGATCCCAATAAGGTAAATCATGTGTGTAAATTGAAGAAGGCTCTGTATGGATTGAAACAGGCACCTAGAGCATGGAATTATAGGTTGACAACCTATCTCTTGGATCAAGGATTTGTGATGAGTAAAGCAGATACTTCATTGTTTATAAAGAAGAACAATTCAGAGGTAATATACTTGTGTGTCTATGTTGATGACATCATTATTACAGGAAATGATGTTCAAGGAATTAGACACATCAAAGGTCAAATGATGAAGGAATTCAAGATCAATGATCTTGGATTATTGAAGTACTTCCTAGGGCTTGAATTAGTCTACACAAATTCAGGTATATTTATTACTCAGAAGAAGTACATTCAGGACATGGTCAAGAAGTTTAATTTGCAGGAAGCTAAAGTCTCAAACATTCCTATGGAGGTCAACCACAAACTCAGTGCACATGAAGGAGAAGAACTCAAGGATATTACAAGTTATCAAAGTTTGGTAGGTAGTCTCAATTATGCTACCTTAACTAGGATTGATATCTCATATGGTGTTAGTGTACTTAGCCAATTTATGCATAAGCCAAGAGTACCACATTTGGAGGCAGCCAAGAAGATAGTAAAGTACCTAAAGGGAACACAAAATCATGGTTTGTATTATCCATATTCATCAGACATTGACATCAAGATATACTCAAATGCAGATTGGGCAGGTTGCAAGGATGACAGGAGGAGTACATCTGGTTACATATGCTTTGCAGGTGATAAACCAATTTCTTGGTCATCCAAGAAACAACCCACAGTGGCTCTATCATCTACTGAGGCAGAGTACAGAGGGCTAGCCAATGCCACTCAAGAAGCCATATGGTTGAAGCTACTATACTCAGAATTGGGTCTATATACAAAGCCACCTATCATATTTGGAGATAACACAAGTTCACTTCACCTAGCAGCTAATCCTGTGTATCATGCTAGGACAAAACACATAGAGGTGCATTACCACTATGTGAGGGAGAAATTACTTAGCAAGGAAATCCAATTATCATATGTGTCCACTAATATTCAATGTGCAGATTTGCTTACAAAATCTTTGGATGGGAGCAAGCTATGCAGGTTTAAATCCATGATAGGATTGCAGGATATCATTGAAGATTAAAGATGAAGACTCAAGCAAGTGTTTGGCTTGAGGGGGAGCTGTTGGTGCAAAACAAGCCTTAACACTTGGCTTTGACTTGTACCTTGAAGAGCATTGGATATCAACCTTGAAGGTTTCACAAGAGCATTCATGAAGACTTCATTTGAAGGAAGACCATAGGAACACATGCCTATGTTTAGTTACATTTTACTTTATGTAAAAAGTCAATATGACTTCTTGTAATCTCACCTACATTCAAAAGTCGTGGAAATCAGAAGTTATGAATGGAGAGAATATCTCCATGTGATTAGTTGAGAGATTTGAGGGAGCCTATATTTGAATTTGAAATTCAAACTCACTTAAACTCCTATAAAAGTCAATGTAAAAGTCGCGGGCTGAGTGCTCACTCCCTGAGGCTAATCCAAGCAAATTAGTGAGTGTGTGAGAGCTACTATTGAGCCTACACCTCTGAGTACCATTGGGCATCACTTTACATGCCAATAGGAATGTACATTTGATAGATTCAATACATATACTCATAGTCATTATCTCTGTTTTTCTCTGTGTGATCACCTTCAAGTCTGTCAACTTCAAAGGAGCATTTCTCTGGATCTACTGAACCAAATTGAGTGTTCTATAGCTCATTGGAACCAGCTCAAAGCATTCTACAACACTAAAAAATTTCAAGTCATTCCATTCAGCCATTTGGGAGAAATTGCAGTCGAGGCAGTCACTGGTATTTCTCTGTGTTGTTCCTAAAAAGTCGGGGGTGTCTCTGATTTTGCTAAAGATCATGCTCAGTGTATAGTTTGTTAATTGGAGTGATTTAACTTGCTAATGGTAGCTTGTTAAGTTAATTTAATACTCCCAGAAGGAATTAAACCAATTGCAAGTGTGCTGGTCACACTGAGCTTAGGACTGAGCAGGTGTCAATACAGGAATAGAAAGTCTTTGGAGTTGTGAAGGTTCAAAATCATCTGTTTTGATTTGGTCATTACTCAATCATTTTGTAAAGCACATATATAGTTTCTTTGTGTCATTTGGAAGCTCAAGGAGTCTTCTAACCATATCTGAAGAGAAAAGAGGGCAGGTGTGAAGCAGGTCTAGCTGCACCAACTTGATCTTCTGATTGTACCCAGCCATCACATCCAACATATCTATCTATCTATCTATCTATCTATCTATCTATCTATCTATCTATCTATCTATCTATCTATCTATCTATCTATCTATCTATCTATCTATCTATCTATCTATCTATCTATATATGTATCTATCTATGTATCTATCTATCTATCTATCTATCTATGTCTCTATCTATCTATCTATCTATCTATATATCTATCTATCTATCTATCTATCTATCTATCTATCTATCTATCTATCTATCTATCTATCTATCTAGCTATCTATCTATCTATCTATCTATCTATCTATCTATCTATCTATCTATCTATCTATCTATCTATCTATCTATCTATCTATCTGTCTGTCTGTCTGCCTCTCTCTCTGTCTGTGAATCTGTCCATCTATCTATCTATCTATCTATCTATCTATCTATCTATCTATCTATCTATCTATCTATCTATCTATCTATCTATATATATATATATATATATATATATATATATATATATATATATATATATATATATATATATATATATATATATATATATATATATATATATATATATATATATATGTATATATATATATATATATGTATATATATATATATATATATAGATAGATATATATATATATATATATATATATTGTTGGATGTGATGGCTGGGTACAATCAGAAGATCAAGTTGGTGCTGCTAGACCTGCTTCACACCTGCCCTGTTTTCTCTTCAGATATGGTTAGGAGACTCCTTGAGCTTCCAAATGACACCAAGAAACTATATATGTGCTTTACAAAATGATTGAGTAATGACCAAATCAAAACAGATGATTTTGAACCTTCACAACTCCAAAAACTTTCTATTCCTGTATTGATACCTGCTCAGTCCTAAGCTTAGTGTGACCAGCACACTTGCAATTGGTTTAATTCCCTCTGGGAGTATTAAATTAACTTAACAAGCTACCATTAGCAAGTTAAATCACTCCAATTAACAAACTATACACTGAGTATGATCTTTAGCAAAATCAGGGACACCCCCGACTTTTTAGGAACAACACAGAAAAATACCAGTGTCTGCGTCGACTGAGATTTCTCCCAATTGGCTGAATAAAATGACTTGAAATTTTGTAGTGTTGTAGAATGCTTTGAGCTGGTCCCAATGAGCTTTGAATCATCCAATTTGGTTCAGTAGATCTTGAGATATGCCCTGTTGAAGTTGACAGACTTGGAGGTAGTCACTCAGAGAAAACACAGAGATAATGACTATGAGTATATGTATTGAATCTATCAAATGTACATTCCCATTGGCATGTATAGTGATGCCCAATGGTACTCAGAGGTGTAGGCTCAATAGTAGCTCTCACACACTCAATGTATTGCTTGGAATTACCTCGGGAAGTGAGCTCTATGCCCGCGACTTTTTCATTGGCTTTTATAAGAGTTTGAAGAGAGTTTGAATTTCAAATTCAAAAAATAGGCTCCCTCAAATCTCTCAACTAATCACATGGAGATATTCTCTCCATTCATACCTTTCAAATTCCACGACTTTTGAAGGTAGGTGTGATTACAAGAAATGAGTTAAGTCATATTGACTTTTACATGAAGTAAGAAGTAACTAAGCATAAGCATGTGTTCCTATGCTCTTCCTTGAAATGAAGTAATCCAAACTCTAGCAATAAACTTCAATGTTGATATCCAATGCTAAGTGATCTTTGTGCAATCTTCATGTTGAGTCTTCAAGGCACTAATCAAAGCTAAGTGTTAAGGCTTGTTTTGCACCAACAGCTCCCCCTCAAGCCAAACACTTGCTTGAGTCTTCATCTTTAGTCTTCAATGATATCCTGTAATCCTATCATGGATTTAAACCTGCATAGCTTGCTCCCATCCAAAGCTTTTGTAAGCAAATCTGCACATTGAATATTAGTAGACACATATGATAATTGGATTTCCTTGCTAAGTAGTTTCTCCCTCACATAGTGGTAATGAACCTCTATGTGTTTTGTCCTAGCATGATACATAGGATTAGCTGCTAAGTGAAGTGAACTTGTGTTATCACCAAATATAATAGGTGACCTTGTGTATAGGCCCAATTCTGAATATAGTAGCTTCAACCATATTGCTTCTTGAGTGGCATTGGCTAGCCCTCTGTACTCTGCCTCAGTAGATGATAGGGCCACTGTGGGTTGTTTCTTGGATGACCAAGAAATTGGTTTATCACCTGCAAAACATATGTAACCAGATGTACTTCTCCTGTCATCCTTGCAACCTGCCCAATCTGCATCTGAGTATACCTTGATATCAATGTCTGATGAATATGGATAATACAAACCATGATTTTGTGTTCCCTTTAGGTACTTTACTATCTTCTTGGCTGCCTCCAAATGTGGTACTCTTGGCTTATGCATAAATTGGCTAAGTACACTAACACCATATGATATATCAATCCTGGTTAAGGTAGCATAATTAAGACTACCTACCAAACTTTGGTAACCTGTTATATCCTTTAGTTCTTCTCCTTCATGTGCACTGAGTTTGTGGTTGACCTCCATAGGTATGTTTGAGACTTTAGCTTCCTGCAAATTAAACTTCTTGACTATGTCCTGAATGTACTTCTTCTGGGTAATGAATATACCTGAGTTTGTGTAGACCAATTCAAGCCCTAGGAAGTACTTCAATAATCCAAGATCATTTATCTTGAATTCCTTCATCATTTGACCTTTGATGTTTCTAATTCCTTGAACATCATTTCCTGTAATAATGATGTCATCAACATAGACACACAAGTATATTACCTCTGAATTGTTCTTCTTTATGAACAATGAAGTATCTGCTTTACTCATCACAAATCCTTGATCCAAGAGATAGGTTGTCAACCTATAGTTCCATGCTCTAGGTGCCTGCTTCAATCCATACAGAGCTTTCTTCAATTTGCAAACATGATTTACCTTATTGGGATCCTCATAGCCAGGTGGTTGTGACATGTAGACCTCTTCAGATATCCATCCATTCAAGAATGCATTCTTTACATCCAATTGGTACATGTTCCAATTCTTGGATGCAGCTACACTCACCATAATTCTGATAGTTGGCATCTTGGCCACAGGAGAAAATGTCTCCTCATAATCAATGCCTTGGGTTTGTGCAAAACCCTTGGCTACCAACCTAGCTTTATACCTGTTTATTGTACCATCTGAGTTCCTCTTGAGTTTGTAGATCCATCTGGATCCTATCACCTTCATGGAGTCCTTCTTAGGTACCAAGTCCCAAGTATCACTCTCCTTGAGAGCCTCCATTTCTTCATCCATTGCTTCCTTCCATTCTAGTTTAGTAATAGCTTCCTCAAATGTACCTGGTTCTTCACTTAAGATATCCTTTGCAAGATATACAGAGTGCTTGGTTACAAGTGAAGTATCATACCCATACCTAATAGGTTTCTTCTTTTCCCTTGAAGATCTCCTCATAGCTTGAGTTGAGGATTCTGGATTGTCTTCAAGTTGCTTCATCTTCATCTTCCCTTTGGATTTCCAAGCTTTGAATTCTTCAATGTTGATGGTGTCTTCATCATCTGAGCTTGTATCCTCATTCTGAGTTGGTTCTTGCCTGACAAGCTTTGGAAAGTATTCTTCCATATCATAAGGTAGGCTAACTTTCCTGCACTCATTATCATACCATGAATCATTTTCATCAAAGATGACATCTCTGCTTACCTTGAAGCCTTTGTTTGAGGGGTTATAGAACCTGTATCCTTTCTGATTCAAATCATAACCAATAAAGATACACTTTTCAGCCTTAGGGTCTAGCTTTCCCCTTACCTGTGAGGGAATATGCACATATGCAATACACCCAAAGATCTTGCAATGATCTAGAGATGGTCTCTTACCATGCCAAGCCTCATAGGGTGTCATTCCATCAAGTGTCTTTGATGGCAACCTGTTGATTAAGTATGTGGCAGTAGATACACTCTCTGCCCAAAGATAATTTGGTAGTTTTTTCTCATTAAGCATAGACCTAGCTGTCTCCACAATGAGTCTATTTCTTCTTTCAGCTACCCCATTTTGTTCAGGTGAGTACCTTGTGGTAATTTCCCTCTTGATGCCTCTTTCCTGCAAGAATTCTTCAAAGTCATTGGAGAAGTATTCTCCACCACCATCAGATCTTAGCCTCTTCATATGTCTACCTGTTTGATTCTCAACTAATGCAAGATACCTTTTGAAACAATTAAATACTTCATCTTTATGTTTCATGAAGTACAATACAGTCCATCTGCTATAATCATCTATAAAGGACACATAGTACCTTGATCCAGATATGGATGGCTCCTTGCTTGGTCCCCACACATCTGTATGTACCAATTCCAAGTAGTCTTCATGCATAAAACCTTTTTTGGTGTATGGCAACCTGTGTGACTTACCAAACTGACAAGCCCCACACTTGTATATCATGTGTTGCTTGGATACATTAGGTATCCCAAGCACACATTGATCTCTACTCATTTGTTTTATGGTCCTCTCTCCAATGTGACCTAATCTCTTGTGCCACATCTCCAATTCTGATAGGGTCTGGTCCTTATAGTTGTACAAGGCAATATTTTTAGTATCCTCAAGTTCAAAGGTAAATAATCTACCTGATTTCTCTCCCTTGGCTATCCTTCTGAATCCATGTCTTGGATCCTCCACATATGCACCATGTTGAGTGAACCTGACCTGTAGACCTTTTTCAACAATCTGACCTACACTCATCAGATTCTTGGTGATTGTTGGAACATACAATACTTTGCTTAGTAAATTCTGATTACCATCACTTGTTTTGACATTGCCTACTTTAACCACTGAATGTTTAGTGTCATCACCTGTCTACACTTGGTGCTTGCCTTTAGGTTCTTCCAAATCAGAGAGTAAGGCAACATTCCCAGCTACATGGTTAGAGCAACCTGAATCTATATAGAACAAATGATCATCATTGATACCTGATTTAGATGTCATGTTCATAATCAACAGGGAATCATCTTGATCCTCTGCATAATTGTTGTAATCCTTCCTGTTCCTGTATCCTCCTTGATAATTGCCATTGTGACTGTAGCTATTGTTGTAGTTATTGTTGTAGTTATTGTTATAGCCATGGTAGCCTTGAGATTGATTGAACCTGCCTCTGCCTTGAGAGTATCCTCCTCTTTGGTGACCTCTTCCTCTTTGATTCTTGTAGTTCTTGTAGCATTCATCTGTAGTATGGTTAGACAAGCCACAAATATTGC
>MU260444.1:85000-112500 GCA_020310875.1 Ceratopteris richardii
ATACAGAGGAAGAAGAGACTACAAAAACTATGTAGATGATCAAAATCAAGAGGACTCATTAGTTCTTATGAACATGACCATGAAGCAAGGTAAAGCAGATGAAAAACATGTATTCTATATAGACTCAAGATGTTGAAATCATGTAGGAGGGAATGTAACTCTACTCTCAAACTTGTAAGACCCAAGGAATAGACATGAAGTCCAAATAGGAGATGACACAAGGCATCCAATAGAGAAAATAGGAAATGTGAGGACTTTAGATGGTAATGTGAACCTGTTGAGCAAGGTATTGTATGTGCAAACCATAACCTAAATCTTATAAGTGTTGGTCAGATTGTTGAAAAAGGATTGCAGGTCATATTCACAAAGAATGGAGCATTTGTTGAGGATCCACATCATGAATTAAAATGGATAGCAAAAGGAGAAAAGTCAGGTGGACTATTTACATTTGAGCTCCAAGAAACTAGGAATATTGCATTATTCAGTTCTGGAAGTCAAACCTTATCAGAATTGGAAATTTGGCACAACAGGTTAGCTCGTATTGGTGAAAGGGCTCTAAAGAAAATCAATAGGGATCAAAATGTGCTTTCTCTACCAAATATCTCCAAGAAACACATGATTTACAAATGTAGTGCTTGTCAATTTGGCAAGTCTCATAGACAACCATTTACAAAGAAGGGATACATTCATGGAGACCTATTGAAATTAGTCCATACAGTTGTATAGGGGCCTAGCAAGGAGCCATCAATCTTTGGATCCATGTATTATGTGTCATTTATTGATGATTGTCATAGGTGGACAATAGTATACTTCATAAAACATAAGGATGAAGTGTTTTCATCCTTTAAGAAATATCTTGCATTAGTAGAAAATCAAACTGGAAAGACCTTGAAGAGGCTAAGGTCACATTGAGGGGGAGAATACTTCTCCCATGACTTTGATTCTTATCTCCAAGAGAGAGGGTCAAGAGAGAAATTACAACCAGGTATACTCCAAAGAAAAATGGAGTGGCAGAGAGAAGAAATAGAACCATGGTGGAGGCTACAAGGTCAATGCTAAATGAGCAAAAGTTGCCCAATTACTTATTTGCAGAGGCTATATCCACAAGCACCTATCTGATCGATAGACTCCCATCAAAAGCCACCTATCTTATCAATAGACTCCCATCAAAAGCATTGGATGGGATGATACCATATGAAGCATGGAATGGAAGAAGACCGAGCCTTGACCATTGTAGAATCTTTGGGAGCATAGCATATGCACACATACCTTCACAAATTAGAGGCCAATTGGATCCAAAGGCAGAGAAATGTATACTCATTAGGTATGACCTTAATCAGAAAGCTTATAGGTTATATAATGTAAGATATAAAGGTTTCATCGTTAGTAGAGATGTTGTTTTTTATGAAAAAAAAATTGGTTTGAAGATGATTGCAAGAAATTTAAACTTCTCTATGACCTAGAGGAAGACTTTCCAACATTTTCAAAGAGGAATGACATACACATGGAGACTCACGTGATTTTGATGATGGTCAGAAGACCCCAAGAAGAGAAATCAATTCTTAGAACTCCAAAGGCAAAGCTAAAGTGCAAGAGGTAAGGGATGTTGCAGAATCATCTCAACAAACTATAAGGAGGTCTACCAGAGAGAAAAGGAATCCAAAAACGTATGGTTCTGATGCCTCCTTGATCATTAAGCATTCCATTTACATTGCTCAGGATGAGAGAAGCTCTACAAGAGAATCGAACTTGGAAATTGGTTGCCAAGAAACCATAATAAAGGATTCATGGTGAGCAAGGCAAATCCTTCCCTCTTCATAAAGAGGAACTACTGAGAGGTCATATACATTTGTGTATATGTGGCTGATATAATCATTATAGGTAATGATGCAGATGGAATGAAGAGGATCAAAGCTTAGGTGAAAGAAGAGTTCAAGATTAGTGATCTTGGCTTACTCACATACTTCCTAGGTTTGGAAGTGGTATATACAGAGAAAGGTATGTTCTTAACTGAGAGAAAGTACATTGGAGATATGCTTAGCAAGTTCAAGATGGAAAATACAAAGGTTACACAAAAACCCATGGAGGTAAATCAGAAGCTAAATCTGCATGAAAGTGAGTTAATTGAAGGTGTGACTAGTTACCAAAGCCTAGTTGGAAGCTTGAACTATGCTACTCTAAGTAGAGTAGATATATGCTATGCAGTTAGTGTGCTAAGTCAGTTCATGCACTCTCCAAGGAAGCCTCACATGGAAGTAGCCAAAAGAATTATGAAATACTTGAAGGGCACAATTAATGAAGGGTTATACTACCCTTATACCTCTGATATAATGATGCAAATTGGGTAGGATCAAAAAATGATAAGACAAGCACCTCAAGCTAGCAAGTAAAGATCAAATAATGATAGGATAAGCACCTTAGGCTATCTTACCTTTGCAAGTACCAAATTGATCTCATGGCCATCAAAGAAGCAACCTATAGTTGCTCTCTCATCAACTCAAGCTGAATACAAAGGACTTGCAAATGCTACTCAAGAAGCTATGTGGATTAATACCCTTTATTCACATTTAGGGTTGAATAATTCAACACCACAAATATTTGGAGACAACATTAGCTCATTACAACCTATCTATCATGCCAACACCAAAACTATTGAAGTTCACTACCATTATGTAATAAAGTAAGTATATGATCCAAGGGTCTGGCCGGTTCAGACAGATCTGAAATCGAACACCGTTTGGTCATCCGTGTGTATGACCAAAGATCTCGAGTTTAGACTTACTAGGAGGTCTTGTGCTCTTGTGAACAAGTGATCCACTTAGCTTGGTGGTTAAGTCTCAAGGATATGAAGAAGGAGGTCTTGGGTTCAATCCCCATGGGGGACATAGGGAGAGTATTTTGCTCGAAGAGATCTAGAGCCTTCTAGAAGCATCCACTTGAGTTAACTCCAGTTGACTGGGACACTTGGCACACATGCAATTACATGGCCGACACATGGTTGGCTAGTATCCACCTGCCCAAGAAGGCAGTCCCCTGAAGAGAGCTATATATAGAGGCATTTGGTTGGGAGGAGAATCATCTCTCTAGCATGTGGTGGTCGTTATAGTCATTCTCTTGCATTGGTATTAGAGCCAAGCTCTCATGGAAACCATGGGGTACATTATCATCTTCTTCATAAGTTTTCGCCACATCTTGCTATTCGAACCCTTGCATATCTTTCTTACGCGCGTCTCTTTCTTATTGAATCGTGTGAGCATATCTATGGTTGCAAAAGATTTCTCCTACTCCGATCACTTAAGGGATTCAAACCTGCATCCTTTTGTTGAGGACGATTCCTCTTGACCAAGAGAGCAAATTCGTTGTATGTGCATATCTGTAGATATCTAAAGTAGACATACTGTTCACTTATTGTAGAAGCGCCTAAGGCATAAACAAAATCACGTTTCTATGCAGCTCAACAGGTTCGAACCTGCAAACTACTGATCATAGAGGTTTTCTCATATCCAAGACACCGACAAAGTTAGGTGGACCAATGCTCTCCAATTGAGAGTAATTCTCAAGATCTGTAACCTGACTACTGAAAGCTCCATTATTGAGATCAAAAGAAGGATCACCGATTGAGACAGGTCTTGAACCCGTGCCATCTAACGCCCACGTATTCTGTCTGTCCACAAAGGATATCGCACCGATGCTTTGTTTCCATGTGTCCAACTTTGAGCAAAAACTCCTATTGGCGGGTCGGATTTGAAATTGTGATGTGAAGGAAACCAGACATTTTGTCTGTCCAACTCATCTGCAGGCGTTCGTGATCAAGTAGCTGCAGCGCTAGGATTTACTTTTGGGCTGCAGAAGCTCACAGAACAGACAGAAAGGAGTTCTCTTACGTGACATTAACGGGGCTCGATCCTCCACACTTTACTCTAGAGCCACATTGTTAAGCCATCGTTACATGGGGTTGTTCGAGTGTTTTTGACCGCATGATTTGTTCACCAATAAGCAAAAGTTCTTTGCTTTATGACATAGGAAGACTATGCACGCATGGTTTTGCACCTGTGATCGCTTGGGTTATGAATCATTTCAACCACAAATCTCACAGCAGAGTTGGTTGTCCAACTTGTGTCCATAGTTGCTTTGGATCTTCTTCGCACTTATTATTGAAAAGATTTTGCTTTTCTAAATTGTACTTTTGTGGCACACCCTCAAGCTATCTTAGCTATTAGCTCTACCAAAGTTATCCAAGATTTGTGAAGAGTTTCTTGTCAAAGTATGGAGAGATGTGAGCATGGCTATGAAGGTTGGCTCCTCGCAAAGATCAGAGGATGGACGAAGCTATGATCAAAGCTAAGTATTTTCGAGTTTCTACTTGGCCTTAATGCTTGATTTATCTTGTTTTCATTATTCTATACTTAATCCTACATGCATATTGAAATAGCCAAGATTTCAATCGATTAAGTCTAGATTAGAGTAATGAAACAATCCACTTCTCATTCCAAGCATTAGTTTGCATTAAGGAAAGACTTTATTTAAAAAAGGATCCTTGTGCATCAAA
This sequence comes from Ceratopteris richardii, assembly GCA_020310875.1. Classification (NCBI taxonomy): domain Eukaryota; kingdom Viridiplantae; phylum Streptophyta; class Polypodiopsida; order Polypodiales; family Pteridaceae; genus Ceratopteris; species Ceratopteris richardii. Next base: position 89,550 of record MU260444.1, read on the forward strand.
GAATCTATTTTGGTAGTTTAATTCCAGATTTCCTTTCCATTGAGTAAGCTTTTTATTGCACCTCAAGGATATGTTTTTATATCATAGTGCATTAGGACAAAGGAAATGATATACATGCATCAAGATTGCATGATATACATTCTTAGTACAAGGAAACGTCATGCATCAAGATCATGCATGATTGTTGCATTATTCTTTTTGGGCATGCAAAGAACATGCATGCATATGCATGTGAGTATATGCATTTGCATGTAGGCACATGTATTTGCATAAAAGAATGGGATGTTGTTTGCAAGTAGATATGAAAATGTACTCTCTTACTATTCATCTTACTTTATAAAACTCACAGCTTGGCATTAGGGAAGAGAGAGGACTTGTTAGTTGCAAAGACATGCAAGTTCTAGTTTGCAGCTCAAGTAATTAGTCGATTCCTTCCCAAGTTGATACTCCGCTATCAAACACAAATACTTAATGATAATTAAGTATGTTTGATGTCTTACTAGGTATAAGTAGACACTAGGAGAAAGTTAAGTATTAAATTCTCTTGATGACCAAGAAAATTTAATTACTTGCAAAATTTTTGCGATGTATGATGACTCTAAGTGCCGGTATGTACTTAGGGAGTCATGAAGATAAGCTTATAATGATTACTCTAAGTATAGGTGATATTTAGAAAGTCATGCGGATAAGCTTTAGTTGATTAGTTACGTAATTTATGTAACTTCTCAAGCAATCCAAGATTGGATGATAACTTCAGCTATATTTCCAAGTTCCAAGAGCACTATGTGATTCCATGGAACTTAGCAACCAAATCGATGAAACCTCGGTAAGTGACTTTTAGGAATTAAGATATTTCCTAAAAGAGAAACACTAAAATGAAATAGTCAAGCCTTCTATTCCACACGTGAGATCATTCTCCTACCATGTTTGAGATGAATTTATTTTTGATAAAGGAGACGTTCCAAGAAGAGGATCTTAGTGATTCATGAACTCTTCCCAAAATACACATAAATTCATAATATATGATAGGACCAAGGAATGATGATGTTCTAAGAAAAGATGTATAAAGAGATAAGCCATTGGAAAAATGATAGCTGAGACCTCTTGTTAAGCACATCTTTCCAAAACCTCTTTCAAGTACTTTTCGAAAGATGAAGAAAGAAAAACCTCTTTAAGATATAGATGTTTTGCCAAGATATAAAGTATGCTTGGTTTTGATTAAGCTAAAATGAGCTTAAAGAAGAAACCCAAGTCAAATTAATCTTTGGAAATCAAGATATTTTCTAAAAGATATGGCAAAGTAATCTTTAGGAATTAAGCTACTTCCTAAAAGTTAAGCCAATAAAGGAAATAGCTTAGTTAACTATTTCCTTAGTTAAAAAGGAATATCTTTTGGACAAGCAATAAAGCCTTAAGTCTTGTTCTTGTTCAATAGTCAAGATTTCTTTTAGAGAAATTATTCCATTAAAATAAAGGATTCCAAGATGAATCATTGGATTAGAAAGCAAAAGATTCCAGGATGAATCTTTGGCTTAGTATTACTTGATTTCTTGGCAAGAATCTAAAAGTTCTTGAAAGAAAAACTCTCCCTAGATGTGAAACTAGAAATCTTTCAAGAAAGTTTAATAGTAGTTCCCAGTAATTCCCAAACCACTAGTCTTGGTACTTAAGTCCAAATAGTGATATAACCTAAAGGTATATCAAAGATTCTTAGCTTTGGAATCTGAGGGGCATCAGTGCATGCCTCGACTTGGGTAAAAGATCTCTAAAAGTCCATGGGTAATCGAAGACACTTTTGTTAGAGATCTTAATATTAAAGAATAAATCTTTATTTTAGTTGCAAGATCAACCAGACATGAGATTGGAACTACTCTAAAGTTTGCTCAAGTTTTGGCAATAAAATTCCTTTTGGGAATTAGTCACTCAAGTTCCATCTATCCAATGGAAAACTGTGAAAAGAGTAAGTTGTTCCAAGTCTAAATAGAGAGTAAAAAATTCCAAGAATGTAGTCTGTAATCGTGAAGACGGTACTTAAGTCTGTGGAAGGTAAAACATAATGTTTGCCTATCCTTAAAGGGATTTTGGTACAAATCTAGAGAGCATGAGCAGATGTTTAAGACTTAAGATGTAGGGAGATTCCTGTAAAGTCTCGGTCGGGGTAGGTACCTAAAGCTTCAGTAAGAAAGGAATCTAAAGACAAGAAGTCAAAAGCTCTTGTCACTACAAATTGTTCAAGGATAAACCAATTGAACTTGAATCTATGAAAATTCAAGTACTTGGAATTTTGATTGGTTTTCATTTGAAAACCCTAGCAAATAAGGATGGATGCTCTATCAAAAGGTTTTTTTAATTCCTCAAGGAAAGCACAAGATCGTGACAGGATCATGTGAAGGGATCAAAAACCTAGAAAATCTAGTTAGAGGTATTGCATGAAACTTCAAAATTCTTGTTAAGAATTGAAGCAAGAAGGTACTCTATCAAGAGATGTTTAGACTTTAGGATAAAATTCACTCACTCGTCAATGTAAGTATAAAATAGGGTGGTATGGGACATCAGATTTTATACTCAGATTGATGTAGGAAAGATGGTACGGGACATCGGACCGTGAGATGATGATTATCTTTTAGTCCTAGATTAGATCTTGAAGTTAGGTTTAATCCTCAAGGAAATTAAAACTTCAAAGAAGGAGTTTAATTCAAGAAGGATGAAAGTAGTATCTCAAGATACTTCAAGATAACTTCAAGATCAACGAAATTGAAGATATGAAGTAAGTAACTTCTAAGATCTTCTTAGAACACTTCAAGCTTAAGTGTTGATGATTATAAATATTTGATAAATTTTTAAAAAAGTTGGACTTTGACTTTGAGTTGATCTTTTCAACCAAGGATTTGATTGACTAAGTCAAGCACCAAGTTCCTAGTGTAACTTGGTAAATTCACTCTTTTGACTCAAATAAATGCACAAGAATTGCATTCCCAGTAAGGAGTCAGAAAAATTGAATATGACCTGAACTTAGTCTCAAGTGAAGCATTATTTGAATACAAAACTCATCAACAGAACCTCAGTGGGTCGACACACTAATGTTGGTTACCACACTAGTATCTTGTGGTTGGATGATGTTTTTGGATTTGCTTTGAATCTTTAAATAATCCAGCTTATTTCTCTTAAAAATAGAAAAAATGCTTCAATAACCTGTTAAAACAGATCTTTGAGAAGTTAAAGTCCCGAGTCATCTAGACTTTGACTCATAGCAAGCTTACATATCTTCAAAGTTTGAATTGGTTGTACTGAGTTTTAGTTATTTCTTTCCGCTTTTCAAATCTTTTGGAATTGACTCAGATATGGTATCTGATTCCTTTTGCAAAAGACCAGGGTTAGCTGGTTAGAATTAGATAACTAAAACATCCTAGATAGATGTTATGTACAAGAACCTTTTCAATCTTTAAAAGATAATAAGTCTAAATGGACTTATTTATTTGAGTTTGCTTCAAGTTATAGCATAAATGATTTCTTAGAGTCCAGTATACTCTAGAATAGAGAAGTTAGGAATTGCTCAATAGATTGACAATTCCCAAGAACTTTTAGCTAAAAACTAGTCTTTGAGAAAAGTGTCCTAAGTTGGACAAATTTCATTGCGAATTTGTATTGGGCAAGTTATAGAATGGTTGACTCAAAGAAAATGGTTACTTTCTCTTACAGTTTACATAGGATTTTTAAACTCATTAGGACAAAGTAGTCCTCTAGTCGAGTGAAAAAATCAAGTAACTGTTGGATCAAAGTAAACCATTGTACAAACATCTAAGTTAGATGTTTGAGACAACCAAACTTCAATTTCTCCAAAACAAATTCAAGTGAATCAAGAGTTCTCAGAGTCTTGCAAGGTATAAGAATCCCACCTTCATTACTAAGTCCATGCACCAATTATGCCTAGAAATGGACTAGTAATTTGAATCCACCTAGTTCACATGTTTGTGCCTAGATCGCACATCCAGAAACTGTGAATTGGACAAGGATGTGTTTAGATCCACCATTATTATTCTTTCACTAGTTTATACTTTGTCCGGTTCATCAAAGTGCAAAATGAGATAGTGTTTTGAACCATTTGGGCAGGGACGCCACCACAGAGATGAGACATGTTCTCCCAGTTTTAGAACATGATCATGTTCTTCCAATTTTAGAACATGAGGTTCGAGGGTTGCCTATAGTATGTATATAGCTCTATTTTCGAGGATGAAAATATTTTCTAAGGGGGAAAAAATATAATAAAGTAAGTCTATGATCCAAGGGTCTGGCCGGTTCAGACAGATCTGAAATCGAACACCGTTTGGTCATCTGTGTGTATGACCAAAGATCTCGAGTTTAGACTTACTAGGAGGTCTTGTGCTCTTCACTTAGCTTGGTGGTTAAGTCTCAAGGATGGGAAGGAGGAGGTCTTGGGTTCAATCCCCATGGGAGACATGGGAAGAGTATTTTTTCCCAAAGAGATCTAGAGCCTTCTAGAAGCATCCACTTGAGTTAACTCGAGTTGACTGGGACACTTGGCGCACATGCAGTTACATGGCCGACACATGGTTGGCTAGTATCCACCTACCCAAGAAGGCAGTCCCCTGGAGAGAGATATATATAGAGGCATTTGGTTGGGAGGAGAGTCATCTCTCTAGCATGTGGTGGTCATTATAGTCATTCTCTTGCACATTATGTCAAGGAAAGATCATGAGTAAGGAGATACAACTCTCATATGCATCTACCAATCAACAATGTGCAAACATGATGACAAAAGCATCAAATGGAAGCAAATTAAACAGGTTCAAGTCAATGATCGATTTATAGCAAATCATTAGGGATCAAAGACTCAAGCATCTTAGGCTTGAGGGGATCTGTTGGTACATTTAGCAAGCCTAAATGCTTGGCTAATTACTCAGGACAACACTTCATTTCATTCCATCACAAGAAAGAACCACATGTGAATCTATGCCTAGTCATTTTGAGCATAATTACTTTGGATAAATGTAGAAGTAAAGAAAGGATATAATCTTGTGAAGTTAGGGAGTTAAAACCATGATTCATGTAGTAGAAATAATCAATTCCAATCACCCCTAAATTGTAGGAATACTTTTTAGATGAGGGAAATTCAAAATTCATGCTCAAGTAATGAGTATAAATAGAGGTGATTTGGTCACTAGGAAACTCTACCATTTTTGAGAGTCTTTGAGCTACATCATTGTGCACACATTCAACTCAACTCATGTCTAAAGTAGTCCATTACACTTCCCGTGTATCATATATTCATTTTCATTTACATTTTCATTCATCTTTTCAAGAACATTTCTGTCTACAATTCTTTGTTGCATCTTCATTATGTTAGTGATTTTGCAGAAGGGATTTCTCTATGTATACTCAATCATTTACAAGATTTTAACCTGCTATATTTACAGTGATGTTTCTACTATCTACATATCGAATTTCATTATTTTTTATTCATCCAATCTTGAGATATGAAGTGAGCAAGTCAATTGTGTCTGTACATCACCTTCTTCCTGAAATGTCGAGATAACCCTCATGACTTTCTAAACTCATCTCTCAATGTATAGTACCTCTAAACTCATCCAATAACTTGCTTTAGTTAGATATACACTCGAATTAGATGTGTGCAAAATATATCTCTAGTCAATTCATACCAAGTTGTGAGCTCTTAGCAAACCACAGAGCACCTACATTCCCAAAATAGAGGGTTTCTTCACAATCCTTGCATATTGTCACAATAGCTTATGAGTGAATCTCCTCTAAGGAATGAGTGCCACATGGCACTTATGGATATTTTATACCACATTAGGTAGAAGAGAACATGAGAGAGTCAATCATAACTCATAAGACTTAGAGATCTCGGATGTTGGCTGGGAGGAGAACATATCTCTGTGTGAGTGTTGATGGGTATTCGAAAATGAAGACAACAGCTCAAAAAAAGGATCGCGACACTAGTATCAAAGCTTCAAGAAACGAAGCACGCCAGCTGCACCACCTGGGAATCGAACCCATGCCATGGCAATGAGACCTGCCTAACCAAGGCGGAAAACTCATTTGATGCTCATAGTAGAGAGATTTTTCATTATAAATGTCTACCGCCCACGGAGCACAGTTCAAAGAGGAAGGATAGCAACTTTATGGTTGCAATTCATGTAGAGTATTGAGGTGTTTCCATGGAAAACTAAAGAAACATGCAATATTGGCATCAAAGAGGCTTACTCTCTTTGTAGCCTTTTGGTTTTGGAGCCACACATAGTTGAAAGGACAGGAGTTAAACAGGAGTTAAAGAGTAACTTCAAATGAGGATCGAGAACAAACAAGAGAGAGAAATGGGTTGCACTTGTTGCACTAGAAGAATCCATGAATAAAGAGAATCCCTTCCATGAGTTTTTCGGTACCGTGCTTCCAAAGTGAAAGAGGATGGAGCTTCCTTTTAATCATAGGTATTATTATTTTATTTTTGAAAGGATCTGAATTTGAGAGAAGGACAAGAAAGGGTTTAGGAGCCAAGCTCGTTGAGGGAAATCTCATGTATGGAGAGTAGGAGATAGATACTCTCATCTAGAGTGAATGAAACCCCTCAAATTACAAGAAATCATAAGATTTAGATATCTCCAAAGTAGCTATGTTTATGATTTTCACATAAATTTCAGGAGCTATTTTGATAAGTAGCCATTATGGGAAAGGGATATGAAGAGGAACTTTTATTAATTTGGTAGGAAAATATATGCATACATATAGTATAGTGTCTGGAATTCCATATACAACCAAGAAATTTAAAGATTAGCACAGTATGATGGGAGTTTGAAGCTCCACAAGACCCCCTTCCACCAGTATTTGAGAAAAAATTTCAGCACCTAAATCTAAGAAATTCGCATTTTGGAAGAGGGAAAAAGATGTGCATTAGCTATGGATGGATGGGAAAAAGTATATATACTCAGAGTATGTGTATGGACTTCATAATGGAATCATTAGATTCATCAAAATAATAAGTTAAGGAGGAATTTTACTTCCTCAAAAACCCCCTTCCCGCACTTTTTGGAAAAAATTTCAAGTGTTAGTTTTAGCCAAACTCCACTTTTGGGAGTAAGAAAAGAGACCATTTATGAGGCTTCCCATGGATTAGTGCACATGTACATGAAATATGGTGTATAAATTACCATGGAGAAGAGAAAATCCAAGAAAAATCCACATTATGATGGATTAGAAGTTTACTAAAGTCTCTCGGTTAAGTTTTGGCTTGAAACTAAAAATATTGATTTAGGCCGCTTTTGGGAGAAAATTCACATGCACTAAGGGAGGATTTGGAAAGTTAAAAATATGCCCAAGCATCTTCATATGCCACTCTTTGAGGTTATGGAGAGAATTTTAGGATTTTCTTGATGGAAGAATGCTTTTGGGCACCCCAAAAATCACACTTTTACACTTTTTCCACCCCTCCAACAGTCCACTAGTTTGGCATGTCCCGCTTGGAAAGGCCATATCTTGGGCTTCAAAACTCCAAATTGGACGTGCTATGGCTCGTTTCAAAGAGCACAAGATCAACTTTCAATTTAGTAAAAGAAATTTTGGAGAATAATATTTTTTTAGGTCTGAACAGGTCTGCAAAGTCTGAACAGTTTTTGGTGACTACCTTCCAGGAGCCATATCTTATAAACCGGGAAGGCGATTGAAGTAATTTTACTTTGAGCTCTTTGCACATATATTTCAGTTTATGATCATTTTCAGGTCCTAAAGTGGTTTTTGCAGGTCTAAAGAAGGATTAAAAATGCATTTTTTGGAATAAATTTGCATTATTTTAGTAATCACCTGACCATGCTTTATGTTTTGGGAAGTGATACGATGTTTTCAGACACTTCAAAGCTTATATTAGGATCTGAGAAGGTGCAGACATCTCAAAGCTCGTTGAGAAGGATTGGATGCATTCAATTCCAAACCAAAACTATTCAGGGATGTATGATTTATGCTTCAGACATTTTACTTTATGTTATGGCATGTTCTGTATGTACATGCATAGATTGGATTGCATACATCAAATATTGATCATTGTTTAAATTCTAAAAGTATGGATCAATAGGCAAGAAGTACACTTTTGGATTGTTTGCAGGAAAGAGGATTGTAGAAACTACACGGCTATGCAACACAAAGAATTGTTGCTAGCATTTGTTTTATGTTTTGCAGTTATGGAGTCCATATATGAGTTTATGGCGTGCATGCCATGGGCCTGTCAAGCCTTATGTTGTTGGGTGGCCTGTGTGCCACTGAGCTTATGGTTAAATTTTTTTGGGATTCCATTTCGTGGGGAAATGCTGTCGAATTTTTTCCTACCGCATGGCATTATATATGCACTTGCCTTTAGGTAAGAATATTATGGCATGGTAACATGCGTTTCTGCAACATCACTAAGGTCTTAGCATGCTTGTAAGCATGTATTTGATGGACTTAGTACCATCAAAGTATTATACATCAGGCAACTTCAGTAGCAATACGATCCCTGCACATAATCCTTATGGATTTAGACCATAGGATTGCTAAGGGGAGAAGCTACATCTTCACCATTAGTAATGTGCACAAGCAATCCTATAGGTTATAGGAAGTTGCATACAGATAGGGGAGATATATTTATGATAATCTCCAAGATAGTGAAGATCTACTTATCTTCACAAGAGTCTCACAGGATCATTAGGAGACTATGGGGTATTATGAAGAATACCCAAAGAGTGACTAGCTTCACTTATGTACATCACTTGAGCAAGTAGTGAAGCAATTTTTCTACACTACTAAGGAAACCAAATAGATGGGATCACAGAGATGGGTTTCATGAGAGAGCATCGACAAGTGCTAATGTGATTCGAGTGATGCTTAGGAAGGCCATAGACATGGCACTAGCTCTATGGTATAGAGCATAGATCCCTTAGTTAGGAATAGTTGGGGTACCAAATACATATATATGTATATCAGGATCTGCAGAGAGGTACTTAGACCTAGTCTTTGTACCTAGGAACAAGTTGGTTTGGAACAGAAAGGGATGTCCATTCTCACTTGTTGACTAGAACCAAACTAACTAGTTCGAGGACTGTTGGTGCAAAACAAGCCTACACACATTGGCTTGGAACATTGGAACCTTGGAAGGCTAAAGCTTGTACCCTTGGAGGATGTATTTACATGAACCTTGAACCATAGAAACCAATGCTTAATTGGTTATTACTTTTTATCCAATGTAAAAAGTCTATATGACTTTATCAATCATGTAATCACACCTACTAGACTAGAGTCGTGGAAAAGTAGATGATTTGATTGAGGGAATATCTCCCTAAGTTTAGTGGAGAGATTGAAGGGAGCCAAAACTTGAATTCAAATTCAAACTCCTTCAAAAATTCTTATAAAAAGCAATGTAAAAAGTCGCGGGTGTGTGTCACTCCTCCCGAGGCAATTCTGAGTCAATCATTGAGTGTCTATGAGCTACACCATAGCCTACACCTCTGAGTACCATTGAGCATCACATTACATGCCAATGAGAATGTACAATCATTAGATTTAATCAATATACATATATTCATATTCTCTGTTTTCTCTGAGTGACTACCTTCAACTCTGTCAACTTCAAAGGAGCATATCTCAAGATCTACTGAACCAAATTGGATGATTCAAAGTGCATTGGATTCAGCTTAAAGTCTACTATACACCTACAAAGTTTCAAGCCCATTGGATCTACCATTACAGAGAAATCTCAGTCGGGGTGCTCACTGGTCTGTGACTGTAAGTCTCCTAAAAAATCGAGGGTACACCTTATTTTGCTAAAGTGATTTCTCTGAGTGTGGTTTGTCATTTCCTTTCATTTCACTTGCAAATGGAAGCTTACTAAGCTAATTGAATATCCCTAGAAGGAATTTGGCTAATTGTAACTACACTGGTCACACTGAGCATAACACTGAGCAGGTATCAAGACCAAAATAGAAAGTTTTCAAGTCTTGTGATTTGCAAAGTAGTCTGTTTTGATCAAATCTTTACTCAATTTTTTCCAAAGTACATATAGCATATTTTGGTGTCATTTGGAAGCTCAAGGAGTCTACTAAGCATATCTGAAGAGAAAGGAGGGCAGGTGTGAAGCAGGTTTTGCAGCACCAGTTTGATCTTCTGAGTGCATCCAGCCATCACATCCAACAGTGGTATCAGAGCAAATAAGGTAATCATGGGTGATGGTTTCCCTTCCTTCATTGACAAATTGGACAGAAATAATTACCAGGCTTGGTCATTGAGAATGAAGACCTATCTACAAGGGAGAAGCTTGTATGGATACATTTCAGGAGATGAGGAGTTGCCCTCATTCAAGACCAGAGGCCTACCAACAAAGGATGAACATGAGAGGCTCAACCAATGGTGTGCAAAAGATGCTTTGGCAAGGTCATATCTTCTAAACTCTATTTCTAATTTCCTTCTACCTCATGTGAGGAATTGTAAGACTTCCCAAGAAACTTGGGAAACCTTGTCAACATACTTTTCATCAAGCACAAGGGCCAGAAAGAATCAGCTATGGATTGAGTTTACAACTCTTAGGAAGCAATCAAAACAATGTGTCTCAGATTTTGTCACCAAAGTCAAGGACATTGCAGATCAACTTGCAAGTGTTGGAGAAGAAATTGAGGAAGAGCAAATAGTCAGACAAGTGATCAATGGACTAAAGGCAGATGACAAGTGGGAGAGCTTTACCACAACAATGGACTTGTACATGGACATCCAAGCACCTGATCTAACAACTCTGATTGGACAACTCTTTACACATGAAGCAAAGATCACAAAGAATGGAGAGCAATCAAAAGGTAACAATCCCTCTGCCCTATATACTGATAAGAAGACTAAAGACAAGGGTAAAAGCAAGAAGGTTGATGAAGAAGGCTCTACCTCCCAAGCAAACTATGCAGGGAGAGGTAGATCTTCTAGAGGTATACCAAAGAGGAAGAGGTCACCAAAGAGGAGGATACTCTCAAGGCAGAGGCAAATTCAATCAATCTCAAGGCTACCATGGCTACAACAATAGTTACAACAATAACTACAATCACAATGGCAACTATCAAGGTGGATACAGGAATAGGAAGGATTACAACAATTATGCAGAAGAGCAAGATGATTCCTTGTTGATCATGAACATGACATCTAAATCAGGTATCAATGATGATCACTTATTCTATATTGATTCAGGTTGCTCTAACCATGTAGCTGGAAATGTTGCCTTACTCTCTGATTTGGAAGAACCCAAAGGCAAGCACCAAGTGCAGACAAGTGATGACACTAAACATTCAGTTGTTAAAGTAGGCAATGTCAAAACAAGTGATGGTAATCAGAATTTACTAAGCAGAGTGTTGTATGTTCCAACAATCACCAAGAATCTGATGAGTGTAGGTCAGATTGTGGAAAAAGGTCTACAGGTCAGGTTCACTCAACATGGTGCATATGTGGAGGATCCAAGACATGGATTCAGAAGGATAGCCAAGGGAGAAAAATCAAGTAGATTGTTTACCTTTGAACTTGAAGACACTAAGAATATTGCTTTGTACAACTATAAGGACCAAACCCTATCAGAATTGGAGATTTGGCACAAGAGATTAGGTCACATTGGAGAGAGGACCATAAAACAAATGAGTAGGGATCAATGTGTGCTTGGGATACCTAATGTATCCAAGCAACACATGATATACAAGTGTGGGGCTTGTCAATTTGGTAAGTCACACAGATTGCCATATACAAAGAAAGGTTTTATGCATGAAGATTATCTGGAATTGGTGCATACAGATGTTTGGGGACATAGCAAGGAGCCACCCATATCTGGATCAAGGTACTATGTGTCCTTTATTGATGACTATAGCAGGTGGACTGTCTTATACTTCATGAAACATAAAGATGAAGTATTTAATTGTTTCAAAAGGTATCTTGCATTAGTTGAAAATCAAACAGGTAGACATTTGAAGAGGCTAAGGTCAGATGGTGGTGGAGAATACTTCTCCAATGACTTTGAAGATTTCTTGCAGGAAAGAGGCATCAAGAGGGAGATTACTACAAGGTACTCACCTGAACAAAATGGGGTAGCTGAAAGGAGGAATAGACTCATTGTAAAGACAGCTAGGTCTATGCTTAATGAAAAAAAATTGCCAAATTATCTTTGTGCAGAGAGTGTATCTACTGCCACATATTTAATTAACAGGTTGCCATCAAAGATACTTGATGGAATGACACCCTATGAGGCTTGGCATGGTAAGAGACCATCTCTAGATCATTGTAAAATCTTTGGATGTGTTGCATATGTGCATATTCCCTCACAGGTAAGGGGAAAGCTAGACCCTAAGGCTGAAAAGTGTATCTTCATTGGTTATGATTTGAATCAGAAGGGATACAGATTCTACAACCCCTCAAACAAAGGCTTCAAGGTAAGCAGAGATGTCATCTTTGATGAGAATAATTCATGGTATGAAAATGAGTGCAGGAAAGTTAGCCTACCTTATGACATGGAAGAAGACTTTCCAAAGCTTATCAGGCAAGAACCAATTCAGAAAGAGGACACAAGCTCAGATGATGAAGACACCATCAACATTGAAGAGTTCAAGGCTTGGAAATCCAAAGGGAAGATGAAGATGAAGCAACTAGAAGACAATCCAGAATCCTCAACTCAAGCTATGAGGAGATCTCAGAGAGAAAAGAAGAAACCTATTAGGTATGGGTATGATACTTCACTTGTAACCAAGCACTCTGTATATCTTGCAAAGGATATCTTGAATGAAGAACCAGGTACATTTGAAGAAGCAATCACTAAACCAGAATGGAAGGAAGCAATGGATGAAGAAATGGAGGCCCTCAAGGAGAGTGATACTTGGGATTTGGTACCCAAGAAGGACTCCATGAAGGTGATAGGATCCAGATGGATCTACAAACTCAAGAGGAACTCAGATGGTACAATAAACAGGTATAAAGCTAGATTGGTAGCCAAGGGTTTTGCACAAACCCAAGGCATTGATTATGAGGAGACATTTTCTCCTGTGGCCAAGATGCCAACTATCAGAATTATGGTGAGTGTAGCTGCATCCAAGAATTGGAACATGTACCAATTGGATGTGAAGAATGCATTCTTGAATGGATGGATATCTGAAGAAGTCTACATGTCACAACCACCTGGCTATGAGGATCCCAATAAGGTAAATCATGTTTCTAAATTGAAGAAGGCTCTGTATGGATTGAAGCAGGCACCTAGAGCATGGAATTACAGGTTGACAACCTATCTCCTAGATCAAGGATTTGTGATGAGTAAAGAAGATACTTCATTGTTTATAAAGAGGAACAATTCAGAGGTAATATACTTGTGTGTCTATGTTGATGACATCATTATTACAGGAAATGATGTTCAGGGAATTAGACACATCAAAGGACAAATGATGAAGGAATTCAAGATCAATGATCTTGGATTATTGAAGTACTTCCTAGGACTTGAATTGGTCTATACAAATTCAGGTATCTTTATTACTCAGAAGAAGTACATTCAGGACATGGTCAAGAAGTTTAATTTGCAGGAAGCTAAAGTCTCAAACATTCCTATGGAGGTCAACCACAAACTCAGTGCACATGAAGGAGAAGAACTCAAAGATATTACAGGTTACCAAAGTTTGATAGGTAGTCTAAATTATGCTACCTTAACCAGGATTGATATATCATATGGGGTTAGTGTACTTAGCCAATTTATGCATAAACCAAGAGTACCACATTTGGAGGCAGCAAAGAAGATAGTAAAGTACCTAAAGGGAACACAAAATCATGGTTTGTACTTTCTGTAATAAAGTAAGTCTATGATCTAGGGATCCGATGGCTTCAGACAGATCTGAAATCGGATACCGTTTGGTCACTCGTCTGTAGGACCAAAGATCTCAAGAGTAGACTCAAGCATAAGTCATGTGCTCTCATATTCAAGTAATCCACTTAGCCTAGTGGTTAAGTCTCATGGTTGTGAAGGAAGAGGTCTTGGGTTCAACTCCCATGGGGAGCATGGGAAGAGAGTTTTGCCCAAAGAGCTCTAGAGCCTTCTAACTCAAGTTAACGTGAGTTAACTTGAGTCCAGTGGACTTAACTCAAGAGGTGAGTACAACAACCACTAGTGGACTCTAGTGGAAGGTACTAAAGTAGTGGTCGAGATCACTCCAGCCACTAATAGACTCTAGTGGTGGATATGAAAGGAGTGGAGGAGATTGCACATGCACTTGTGGACTCTAGTTACATTTGTGGTCCTCATTAGTTCAAGCAGCTATATATACAGGCATAAGGTTGGGAGGAGAGTCATTCATTCATAAGCATTTGCAGTCGTTACGCTGTTGCATTGGTATCAGAGCTTCATTCTCCATAGCTCCCTTCTTCTTCATCTTGCGTGTCCATTGCTTCTTCTACGACATAGAAGCATCCTACTCGCAGATGATGAGAGAAGCTTGCCGATTTCCTCGCTTTGGATTAGCTTAGAGAAGCGTAGCACAAAAAAAGCAACGTCATCTCTACTGTGAGCCGGCAGGATTCGAACTCCCGCCCCCTGTTAGGAGCGCGCTGCTCTATCCACAAGGGCGTCTTCATCCGCGTGAAGGGTTACCGCAGCAGAACGTATTGACCGAAGTCCTTGCTGCAGAAGATCTCAATTAATAGATAAAAAAGTTTATACTCTCTCATGTGGCTGAGGGGATTCGATCCCTCGCCCCCCCAACAAGGGCGCAACCAACTACCCAACACATCCACGGGCGTTCACGCTCAGAAGCCTGAAAAAATTCTTCTTGTGCTCAAATCTGGCGTTGAAGAAACTCTTAATCAAGAGCTAGCAAGAAACAAAAACAGACTTCGCGAGCGCCTGCTGCCGACGGGATTCGAACCCGCACCATCAACTTGAGAGGGAGGCGACCTATCCACGCGCACAAGGCGATTGACTTGTTCTCAAATGTAGAAAAAACTCTACTAAAACAGTGATCAGAGCTAAAGTGCAAGCCAAGTCCTCTCATCCATCCAAGGAGCCAAGTCAATTGCTGCAGGCTGGAACCCGAGGAGTATGTTGCTTTTAGCCAAAGAAACAAACAAGGAGAACCAAAGATTGAGCAAAGCTTGAAGGAAGTGGAGTTGTGGAGTGAAGATCCGGAGGCCTATCTTCGTCATAATTCTAGCACTCTCGGCTAGAATCAAGTCGACCTCAACGGACCAAATCATCAGGGACTATTTCTTGTGATATTCTTGCATAACTCTTTTGATTTTGTTGCACACACCACTTGCGTTAGGAATACTTAGTAAGTTTAATAACGCTTTGTGTGCGATGGAAGGGACTTCTAGCCACGTCTCGCTTACGAGTACTACTAGTACGTCAGTGTTTGTTTCTGTTCCTATTTTAGTAACATCCTCATTCATGCCTAGACCACCAATAGTTGCACGTGCATTGCATTCATCTGCACCTATGGTTTCAAATACAAGTCATGCGTCTGATGCATCTAAAATAGAATCAGCGACGATTGTAGCATTAGACGTTGAGGAATTTGCGAGTAAAGGGGAAACAATCACTACTCTAAACGAGAGGAAAGATATGGAGAGTAGGATGTTGCTAGTTGAGCAAAAGCTTGGACGGTTGTCCAGTGTTCCGGATGAGGTTGCAGTACTCCGTCAATCTGTTGATGGAATCCAGGATCACCTTAAGGCCATTCTGAACTTACTTCAGACGCCTAAGGATTTCAGTAAGACTATTTTAGGTAGTCACACAGATACGATCGCAACTTCACCGATGTCTGTTAGGATGGAAAAGGATAAGGAATTATCCTCTCCCCAAATAGACATGTTTCCTTTAGCGGGAAGTATGAGCCGTTTGAGTCTAGCGTCTTCTACTCCCTTGTGCGTTGCTTCGGTAGGTATGTTAGAAACTCATAACCGCCCTGTGGATCTTTCCTTGGGAAAGGAGATCCGTTCTCCTTATTTCTCTGGAGAGGATAAGGATAGGAATAAGGACGCGGTTTTGACTTTCTTAGAGAAATGGAAAGATGTCCATGAACTCAAACATACCCCGGATCATGTGAGGGTAGTAGAAGCCAGTTTATCGCTAGGACCGAAAGCTTATACATGGTGGATGAGTCTCTCTGAGACTCACAAGAAACCCACCACTTGGAATGAATTTTCCCATCTTTTCAAGAAAGAGTTTCTCCCCGAGAATGAGGAGGAACGCAATTGGGAAGCTTGGGATAAAATTCAGCAGAAGGGTAGACCGCTATTGGTGTATATTTCAGAATACAGAGATGTAATTCTGAAGTTAAAGAATTTAGATGACTTCCATCGACTTCGCGGTTTTGTCAGAGGACTTAACCAGCGAATTCGAAGTGAAGTTAAGAGGCATGCGCCTAAATCCCTTGAAGAGGCGATTAAGGTCGCACAGATTTATGAGGACAATTCACGTTTGGATGTCCCGCAGGAAAGCAGTTATTCCCAGAAGAATAACTTTAAGCGTAAGGGCAAAGGGACTAGATCTAATGAAAGAGTGTCTAAGAAACCTCGTATTTTTAGACACATCCTTTCTCCAGAAGATCATGATAAAGCGAAAAAAGAAAACTTGTGCTTTAAATGTCTCAAGCCTGGACATCGAAGCCGTGCCTGTCCAGTCGGAAGGGAAAGTAAGGGAAAGGGTAAGCAGCAAATCAATCTGATTCAATCTTTGAACTTGGATGCAAATTCAAGTGCAAAGAAGGTTCAGATTATGCACTGCGACAGTACCCATTCATGCCAAATTTCCAAAAACATGTGGCAACCTCAAGAGTTTGGTCCACATGATTTGGTCAAGTTGCATGGATCAGTAAAAGGACACACCATTCGGATAATGGTGGATGATTCTGCTACGCATAATTTTATCAATTATGCGTTAGTAAAAAAACTGGCTCTTCCTCAGGAACCATCTCCTCATAAATACATTGTCTCCATGATGCACGGTCAAGACACCCGTGTTTGGGACACAATGATATGTAATTTGGAACTAGAAATCCAAGGATTTAAAGATACCTTGGACTTCCAAATAATGAACATGGATCGGGTAGATCTTGT
Organism: Ceratopteris richardii; assembly: GCA_020310875.1. NCBI lineage: Eukaryota > Viridiplantae > Streptophyta > Polypodiopsida > Polypodiales > Pteridaceae > Ceratopteris > Ceratopteris richardii. The sequence continues at coordinate 106,653 of MU260444.1, forward strand.
TTTAGGGAGAGAGTGGCTATGGAGTCTAGGTCCTTCATTGACCAGGTGTTATTTTACAAATACTTTGGAATTCCAGCGTGACGGTGTTGTGTATAAGATCAAGGGTGAGCATGATGTTCCAAGTATCCCTTTGATATCATACACAGAACTTAAGAAACTTGTAAATAATGAAGCCAGGACCCAAGCTTTTCTTGTCCTTGGCACCGATGTAATAGATTCTGATAATATAAATCAAGTTTCTTATGTCTCGTCCTTTATTCCTCGAGAAGTTCATGTTAAATTTAACAATTTAATGAAGGAATTTAAAGATGTGTTCCCTAAGGAACTCCCCTACGGCTTGCCACCCTCTCGTGGAAACATTGATCACAGTATAGATCTGTTTCCGGGTACCAAGCCAAAATCTCAAAACCCTTACCGCCTCCCCTATGTCCAGAATCAAGAAGTAGAAAATCAAATCCAAGAGTATTTGGATAAAGGATTTATCCGCCCAAGCCAGTCTCCATGGGCAGCACCCATCCTTCTAGTGAAAAAGAAAGATGGAACTATGAGGTTGTGCGTAGATTATAGGGCGTTAAACAATCTTACGATAAAGAACAAGTATCCCATGCCACTAGTCGAAGATCTTTTCGATAGTTTAAAAGGGGCTACAGTCTTTTCTAAGATTGATTTACGCCAAGGTTATCATCAGATCAGGATCAAAGATGATGATATTCCTAAAACAGCTTTTCGAACAAAGTTTGGTCACTACGAGTTTTTAGTGATGCCGTTCGGGTTGACAAATGCACCCGCAACATTTATGACTTTGATGAATCAAGTGCTGAAGCCGTATCTGGGAAAATTTGTTGTAGATTTTCTCGATGATATTCTGATCTACAGTAAAGATCATGAAAGTCACTTAGAGCACTTGAAAAAAGTTTTTCAACTTCTTCGCGATAATAAACTTTATGGTAAAGAGTCAAAATGTGAATTCTTTACCCCAGAAGTAAAGTATTTAGGTCATATTATTTCCGCGGAAGGAATCAAAGTTGACCCGGAAAAGGTCCAAGCGATTCTTGAATGGCCTGAGCCCAAGACGGTTCGAGAATTACAAAGTTTTCTCGGATTGGCAGGATATTATCGGAAGTTTGTGGCTAGATATGCCAAGATTGCAGTACCTTTGACTGATCAACTCAAAGGGAAGCATCAGAAGTTAAATTGGAAAGAAGAGCAAGCAAAGAGTTTTCAAGAACTGAAACTTGCTTTAGCCTCGGCCCCGGTTCTACAAATTGTAGATCCGAACAAGCCTTTCCAATTAGAGACAGATGCAAGTTCATCTGCAGTAGGAGCAGTACTAAGCCAAGATGGTCGACCAATATCTTTCGAGAGTAGAAAGCTAAGTCCTGCTCAGCAAAATTACTCTACCTATGAGCGAGAGATGTTCGCTATTATCTATGCTCTGAAGAAATGGCGCCATTATCTATATGGATCAAAGCTGACCATAGTTTTTGATCAAGAGAGCATAAAGTGGTTTGCAAACCAACCTGATCTAAGAGGTAGAAAAGCGAGGTGGGCCGAGCAGTTGCAAGAGTTTGATTATGAACTCAGGTATAGAAAAGGAAAGTTCAACGCAGTGGCAGACGCCTTAAGTCGGATGCCTATGCTGAACAATCTAAGTTTTGTACAAATTCAAAGTGAATTTATTTCAACTTTGAAAGGAAGCTGCAAAGAGGATCCAAGCTTCAGTCAAGCATGGAAAGCAGCTGAACAAGATAAACAAAATGAAGCAAGTACTTCTGGAAGAAAGTTTAAACACTATTCTCTCCAAGATGAATATTTGCTTTATAAAGGTAAGGTTTGTGTTCCAAGTACCTTGGACATACGAAATCAAGTACTTTTCGAATGCCATGATGCTCCAAGTGCAGGACATCCTGGTATTAACAGAACCTATGAGTTAGTAAAAAGACATTTTTATTGGCCTAGTTTACATCGAGATGTGCAAAACTATGTATCTAAGTGCCATAAATGTCAAGTAAATAAATTTGAACGACTTAAAGTTGGAGGATTGCTGCATCCATTGGAAATTCCCAAAGGAAAGTGGGAAAGTATTTCCATGGATTTCATTTCTGGATTACCCCGCACTCAGAAGGGCTTTGATTCAGTTTGGGTTGTAGTTGATCGATTGACTAAACTTGCTCAGTTTATTCCAGTCAAGACTACTTATAAGACTCCAGAACTTGCAAAAATATTTGTAAATCAACTTTATAGACTCTATGGTCTTCCAGTAGACATAGTTTCTGATAGAGATGCTCGATTTACAAGTCATTTTTGGCGAGCAGTCTTTAGTAGACTTGAAACTAAACTAAGTTTAAGTACAGCTGAACATCCTCAGACGGATGGACAGACAGAGAAAGTCAATCAGATTTTGGAAGACATACTCAGAGCTTATGTTACTTCCAAACAGACTGACTGGGAAGATTATCTTCCATTAGCTGAATTTGCCTATAATAGTGCCAAGAATTCATCAACTGAATTTAGCCCATTCATGTTGATGTATGGTTTCCAGCCTAGATCTCCTTATGCAGTAGGACTTCATAATGAACGAGTTCAAGCAGCTCAAGAGCTCCTTCAAGACATGAACTTTAAGCTCAAGTTAGCTAAAGAAAACTTAAAGAAAGCTCAAGATCGTGCAAAGGCTTATGCCGATCCGAAGCGTAGAGATGTTAGTTTTCAGGTTGGTGATCAAGTTTATCTTCGTATTCCTGAAAGATCGGAAAAATTCAAGACTGGTCAATGTGCCAAGTTGTCACCTAGGTATTGTGGTCCTTTTCCAATCACCAAGAAAGTTGGTTTGTGGGCTTATGAACTACAACTTCCAGATGATAGTTGGATTCATCCAGTGTTCCATGTTAGTCGACTTAGGAAGAGTCTAACAGATTCAGATAATCTAGTTGGACAACAAGTTCTACTTCCTATTCCAGTACATGAAACAGTTCCTCATGAACCCGAAAGGATACTTCGCACCCGAGATAAACGTACAAGAAGCCACTTGTATGAAGAGTGCTTAGTAAAATGGAAGGATGGAACTGAAGAAAATTCAACATGGGAAAAAGTTTCCACAATCCAACGACGTTTTCCAGCTTTCAAGTTTTAAGTTGGTCCCAACTAAAGAAGGTTTTTACTTTCAAGCTTCTAAGTACATAACCTGATTGAATGAATGCATGTTCTTCAAGTTTAGAACATGAGGCTCGGGGGTTGCCTACAGTTATATATATAGCTTTATTTTCGAGGACGAAAATCTTTCCCAAGGGGGGAAGAATGTAATAAAGTAAGTCTATGATCTAGGGATCCGATGGCTTCAGACAGATCTGAAATCGGATACCGTTTGGTCACTCGTCTGTAGGACCAAAGATCTCAAGAGTAGACTCAAGCATAAGTCATGTGCTCTCATATTCAAGTAATCCACTTAGCCTAGTGGTTAAGTCTCATGGTTGTGAAGGAAGAGGTCTTGGGTTCAACTCCCATGGGGAGCATGGGAAGAGAGTTTTGCCCAAAGAGCTCTAGAGCCTTCTAACTCAAGTTAACGTGAGTTAACTTGAGTCCAGTGGACTTAACTCAAGAGGTGAGTACAACAACCACTAGTGGACTCTAGTGGAAGGTACTAAAGTAGTGGTCGAGATCACTCCAGCCACTAATAGACTCTAGTGGTGGATATGAAAGGAGTGGAGGAGATTGCACATGCACTTGTGGACTCTAGTTACATTTGTGGTCCTCATTAGTTCAAGCAGCTATATATACAGGCATAAGGTTGGGAGGAGAGTCATTCATTCATAAGCATTTGCAGTCGTTACGCTGTTGCACTTTCCATATTCATCAGACATTGATATTAAGGTATACTCAGATGTAGATTGGGCAGGTTGCAAGGATGACAGGAGGAGTACATCTGGTTATATATGTTTTGCAGGTGATAAACCAATTTCTTGGTCATCCAAGAAACAACCCACAGTAGCTTTGTCATCTACTCAGGCAGAGTACAGAGGACTAGAAAATGCAACTCAAGAAGCCATATGGCTGAAGCTATTATATTCAGAATTGGGCCTATACACAAGGCCACCAATCATATTTGGTGATAACACAAGTTCTCTTCACCTAGCAGCTAATCCAATTTATCATGCTAGGACAAAACACATAGAGGTTCACTACCACTATGTGAGGGAGAAGTTACTTAGCAAAGAAATTCAATTATCATATGTGTCTACTAATATACAATGTGCAGATTTGCTTACTAAAGCTCTGGATGGAAGCAAGCTATGCAGGTTTAAATCCATGATTGGATTGCAGGAAATAATTGAAGACTAGAGATGAAGACTTGAGCCAAAGTGTTTGGCTTGAGGGGGAGCTGTTGGTGCAAAACAAGCCTACACACATTGGCTTGGAACATTGGAACCTTGGAAGGCTAAAGCTTGTACCCTTGGAGGATGTATTTACATGAACCTTGAACCATAGAAACCAATGCTTAATTGGTTATTACTTTTTATCCAATGTAAAAAGTCTATATGACTTTATCAATCATGTAATCACACCTACTAGACTAGAGTCGTGGAAAAGTAGATGATTTGATTGAGGGAATATCTCCCTAAGTTTAGTGGAGAGATTCAAGGGAGCCAAAACTTGAATTCAAATTCAAACTCCTTCAAAAATTCTTATAAAAAGCAATGTAAAAAGTCGCGGGTGTGTGTCACTCCTCCCGAGGCAATTCTGAGTCAATCATTGAGTGTGTATGAGCTACACCATAGCCTACACCTCTGAGTACCATTGAGCATCACATTACATGCCAATGGGAATGTACAATCATTAGATTTAATCAATATACATATATTCATATTCTCTGTTTTCTCTGAGTGACTACCTTCAACTCTGTCAACTTCAAAGGAGCATATCTCAAGATCTACTGAACCAAATTGGATGATTCAATATGCATTGGATTCAGCTCAAAGTCTACTATACACCTACAAAGTTTCAAGGCCATTGGATCTACCATCACAGAGAAATCTCAGTCGGGGTGCTCACTGGTCTGTGATTGTAAGTCTCCTAAAAAATCGGGGGTACACCTTATTTTGCTAAAGTGATTTCTCTGAGTGTGGTTTGTCATTTCCTTTCATTTCACTTGCAAATGGAAGCTTACTAAGCTAATTGAATATCCCTAGAAGGAATTTTGCTAATTGTAACTACACTGGTCACACTGAGCATAACACTGAGCAGGTATCAAGACCAAAATAGAAAGTTTTCAAGTCTTGTGATTTGCAAAGTAGTCTGTTTTGATCAAATCTTTACTCAATTTTTTCCAAAGTACATATAGCATATTTTGGTGTCATTTGGAAGCTCAAGGAGTCTACTGAGCATATCTGAAGAGAAAGGAGGGCAGGTGTGAAGCAGGTTTTGCAGCACCAGTTTGATCTTCTGAGTGCATCCAGCCATCACATCCAACAAGGACATGGGACTCATTTGAGTCCATAGATATGAGTTTAGGATATGGGATTCATTAGAGTCAACTTATATATTCCATTGCATATATATGGAATATATATTCCATTTAGTGTAGGTATGACACCATGAATTGGAAGAAGTTTTCACTAGTATGGGGCGGTGGAAATGACTTCCCTTTGAGCACTCTTCTTCTATGGCCAGGGAGAAAAGGACTCATCATTCGTGGCATCATGTCTCTCTAGATCACAAGAGAGCTCTTAGTTACTAAACATCTCTTTAGGATTGAGAGTTATCCTTCATAGTTTACGAAAGATTTATTCTTCCAGTAGAGAATGTGATTGGTGATTTTATCACCATTGGTATCACATACTCATTTGAAGTTTTT
>MU260444.1:130000-137500 GCA_020310875.1 Ceratopteris richardii
TCAGCAGGCGCATCATCTTCAGAATTTGTGGAAACAATCCAATCACAAAAGGCCTGGGAAATTTTATCTAAAGCATCCATCACTCTCCCTTTGGGCCAATTACTTGCACTAGTATCAGGAGTTCGACAGTAATTTCAACAACAGTTCAATCCTGTGCCTTCCTGCATTCTGGCGACAGCAACCGTGCAACCGGAACCTGATTCTACGGTAGATCATTCAGTTCCTTTAATTACGGTATGGTATAAGAATCATAAAATCACACAGGTTCTAATTGATGGAGGATCTGGGGTCAACATTGCTACTGCTGCACTATGTAAAAGGTTAGGGTGGACTGAAATCGAACCAGTTCAGTTTTTTGTCAGAATGGCCGACCAATCAAGAGTCCATCCCATAGGACTTGTACGAAATGTACCAATCACTTTACAAGGTACAACATTCAAAATGACTTTTGTCATACTGGATTTATCGGAATCCACTCTTGATTACAACCTCCTTTTCGGCCGACCTTGGCTGAAGCACGCTAAGGTAATACATGATTGGTCTGCACAAGAGCTCACTTTTAAAGATAAAAATTGTAAATACATTGTAAAATTAGATGCTATACAACCTTGTGAGTTGCATGCTAGACCGTATTTGACGGAACCAGTTCATATGCTAGATGGTTTGTCAGATGATGAAGAAGAAGAGTTTCTGAAAAAAAATATCAATTTGATCTCTCTAGGAACCATCGATCTACAATCTGTTGTAGATAATTGGAACCCTGTAGTTTGTATGGTGATGACTGTAACAGAAGAAGATAAAAAGGAAGATATTGCGGTTATAGATGACGCTCAACTGCAACAACTTTTTAAGCCCGCTGACAATACAGAGAAGCCTCAACAATCTTATGTTCCAGAAGATTAGTTAATCACTTATAATTTAGGTGATGAAGATCATCCACGACCTGTGAAGATAAAGCAAAACTTACCGGAAACATTTCAAGCAGGCTTAATCCAGCTACTCCGAGAATTCTCTACGTCTTTGCCTGGGATTACAAAGATATGAAGGGATTGGACCCGCGCATCTATCAGCATAGAGTCGTTCTAAAACCAGAAGCAAGACCGATCAAGCAACCCAGCTACCGGATGAATCCAAACTATGCATCACAGGTAAAGGCAGAACTTGATAGCCTACTTAAAGTCGGATTTATTGTACCAATAGAACACGTTGAATGGATCTCTCCAATTGTTATTGTACCAAAAAAAATAAGCAATTACGAATATGTGTAGATTACCGAAAACTGAACGCAGCTACAGTGCCTGATCCTTTTCCAATCCCTTTTCTTGACACAATGCTTGATAGAGTAGCAGGCCACGAAATGTATTCATTCTTAGACGGATACAGTGGATATAATCAAGTCAGAATGGCTAAACAGGATATACCAAAAACTGCATTCATTACCAACTGGGGTGTATTTGCTTGTACTGTTATGTGGTTTGGATTAAGGAATGCCCCAAGTACATTCCAAAGGTGTATGCAAGAAATATTTTCTCTTTACCTTACCTCCTTTATGCAAGTATATCTTGATGATTTTTCAATTTTCGGTGAGATGATAGCACACCTATTCCATTTACGGTGCTGCTTTCAGAAATGCAGAGAATACAGACTCTGTTTGAACCCAAACAAATCCGTGTTTGCGATTTCATGTGGCAAGCTACTTGGCCACATCGTATCTGCACAAGGTATACGAGTAGATCCAGACAAGATCACGGCAGTATTAGAAGCTCCGGTGCCCACTACACCGAAGGAAGTTATGCGCTTCATGGGCCAAGTAAGATGGCATGGTCGACACTTACGACGGCTTGCTCACTTGGCAATACCTCTGAACAGATTAATCACTAAGACGCCTAGACAGTTTGAATGGACTCAGGACTGTCAGATAGCATTTGATCGTTTAAAGAGTTTATTAACACAAGTTCCCATTTTACAGCCGCCGGACTGGGATCGCCCATTTCATGTATTTGTTGATGCTTCAGATATCGCAATAGGAAGTGTTTTGATGCAACAAATTGATAAGTGGTTCAGACCAGTGTACTATGCAAGTCGAAGATTAGCCTCTGCTGAGAAGAATTACTCTATAACAGAAAGAGAATGTCTAGGACTAGTGTATTCTGTCAAGAAATTCAGACATTATTTGCTGGGCCGTAAATTTACTTTTCATGTAGATCATGCTGCACTTGTCTATCTAGTTCGGCAACATCTAGGTGGTCGATTAGCACGATGGGTTCTACTTTTACAGGAATTTGACTACGAAGTCATTCATCGGCCAGGCAGCTCACATGCCTTAGCAAATTTCCTCTCCCGCTTAGATTCCGGTGAAGCTCCGGTAGGCATAGATGACACAACTCCGGTGGTTTATGTCTCTGAACCAATGAATGATGAAATTACAGACCCACCTATGCCATCTACATATTATGATCAGATCCTGACCTTCGTCAATGAGGGCTTCCTTCCATCTCAGACTTCTACGGCGGTACGCAGGAAAATTGCAGTCTTCAGTTGCCGATTTCGGTTAATTGCTGGAGAATTATACTATGTGGATCATACCGGAATTTTACTTCGATGTATTCCACCACATGAAGTTAACTCAATTATTACTTTGGCTCACTCAATTCCTTCCGGTGGCCATTTTGCTGCAGACTTAACACACCGGAAAATTCTGCAAAGTGGTCTCTGGTGGCCAACTATGTACAGAGATGTATCACAGTTTGTCAAACAATGTGATACTTGTCAAAGATCTGGACAGCCCTTGCAACATCATCTTTTCCCTCTGCAGCCCATCTTACCATTAGAACCTTTCCAGAAGTGGGGTCTAGACTTTATCGGTCCGATTACACCTCCAGCAGTATTCAGTAACAATTGTTACATACTGACATGTACAGACTATGCAACCAGATGGGTAGAAGCCTGGGCTTTACGGTCTGCTACAGCTGTTGCAGTAGCAAAGTGTCTGCTAACCGATGTCTTTCCACGTTTTGGTTTACCACTGGAACTTGTTTCAGATCAAGGCACACATTTTGTAAACAATTTAATGAAGGCACTTACACAGTCCTTCCAGGTCACGCATAAGTTTAGTTCCCCTTATTATCCTCGTGCTAATGGTTTGGCTGAGAGTACAAACAAATCTCTGCTGAATATGCTCCGAAAACTCATTTTAGAAGCACCAGAAAGATGAGATCAACTGCTACCTGCAGTATTATGGGCATACCGGACTACATACAAGGTAACAACAGGATTAACACCTTTCAAACTAGCTTATGGATTAGAAGCAATAGCACCAATGGAAATAGTTATACCAAGTTTACGAGTAGCAATCACTCAGAAATTGTTACCGGAAGACTCACTGTCATTTCGGTTGAATACACTCAGAGAGTTAGACGAGCAAGGATGGCACAACTTTTTAACTATGCAGGAAGTACAACTAAGACACGCTCGAACGCATGATCGACACTTAAAAACTCCAGTTTTTACGGTGGGACAACTTGTCCTTTTTTATAATGCAAAGTCGAATCGGTCTGCTGGTAAATTCAAATTACGGTGGTATGGCCCTTACCAGATTTCAGAACAAGTAGACCCAGCAACTTTTTGATTGACTACATTGACCGGAACTCCTCTTCCGAAAGTCATCAACGGTTCGAAGTTGCGGCCGTATCAACACATAACGAACCCGCAGTAAAACATTTTTCGATTGGCCGCATTTTTTGGAGTTCACTTTACTTTTCTTTTTTTTCTTTTTGTGCGAGTTTAATAATACAAGTTTGTAAATATCCGCATCTTGAAACCTATTTATGTTCACAGCCGCCCTGCCCTTACCAGCTACTCACGCATGCACACCGAAGTTAAGGATGATCATTTCAATACCACGCGATGATTAGTGACTCTCATTAACCCAGACAACGCATCTACATAACCTTCTCCATTCCGCCAAAAAATCGCTATTGTGTTTGCGTGCTTTGTATGTTTGTGTATTCCTTGTGTGTCTGCGTTTTTGTGTGATTACTGTCTTTGTTGCGCTATGGAAGTTAAGGATGATTACTGTCTGCGTTGTGTGATTACTGTCTTTGTCACGCGTGCACACCAAAGTTAAGGATGATCATTTCAATACCACGCGATGATTAGTGACTCTCATTAACCCAGACAGCGCATCTACATAACCTTCTCCATTCCGCCAAAAAATCGCTATTGTGTTTGCGTGCTTTGTATGTTTGTGTATTCCTTGTGTGTCTGCGTTGTGTGATTACTGTCTTCATTTCAATACCACGCGATGATTAGTGACTCTCATTAACCCAGACAGCGCATCTACATAACCTTCTCCATTCCGCCAAAAAATCGCTATTGTGTTTGCGTGCTTTGTATGTTTGTGTATTCCTTGTGTGTCTGCGTTGTGTGATTACTGTCTTTGTTGCGCTATGGAAGCTTTGGCGAAATTATGCCGCCTTCCGTAATGGAATCCCTGCCGACGTAGCAGAGTTCCTGCGTAACGGTGGGCTTGCTAATTTCGTTGAACTGCCATGGCATTCAGTGGAATCCCACCCTTTCTTTGCCAATATCATCTCCGCCATCGCCAACACACCGGCTACAGAGCAGAACTGGCCGATCATAACCTTGCCTACACGAATCGTAATAACCCTTCAGTCATTCGCTGAGTCGTTTCGACTCCCTGCGCAAGGTAGACAAAAGGGCCCTAACCTCCCCGAAGCAACCATGAGAGAATTATTCCCTAGATACTCCTCGAACGAATGTGCCATTCTCTGTCGACCCGAACCAGAAAGATCAGCCCTGCAATTCTTAGTCGCAATCCTAAACCTACAGAAGCGCACTTACGGCATATCCCGGCCATTCTACTCTGCCATAGACTTAGCTGCCCGAGAACCAGTGAACTTTGCCACCTATTTCTTCCAACGTATCCACAAGGAGTGTGTAGCAATAATCAAGCAGGTGAACAAGGGAGGCATGCCTAGGTCCCGATTACCGCACATACTATCCTTTCTCTTTCCAGCAATCCTTGCAGCCCAACCGCCACCCTAGGGACCCGTTCTAAGACATGAGGAGTCGATACAGCTACTAGAAGACGATGAAGAAGAGGATGAAGAAGAACTCAACCAGCTATTCCGCCGGAAACGAATCAGAATCAGCTCGTCTGAGAGTGAAGCACAGAAGTCAACCGGTGAAGATAAAGAAGAAGATAAAGATGAAGAAAAGCAAGAAGAAGACACATTCCACGACACCGCCACATCCATACAGCATGAGTCATCCGCACAGTCATCATCATCTGAGCAACAAGAATAGGATAAGCAGACTGAAACAGAAACAATTTCTACCGAAGAAGCTTCTCAGCAACAAACTGAGCAGGAACAACAAGGAGATGAACAACAAATTGCTAAAGATGTTTTCGAAGAGCTACTCAAGGCCGTTGAGTCAACCATCGTGGACACCGACACACCAAATAAGGTAACTGAAACTACCTCTGCCATTCCCACTCCCCCACCGAAACCACCCATCATCCCCATCCAGCCCATTCCTCCTGTCGAAACCGCCGAATCCTCATCATCCTCCCTCAACTACTCTCCACCAAACTCCCAACAGCTCCTCAACGCATCCACTTCCCAACCGCAACCCCAGCTACCCCTTCCTTCCCTTCCAATACTGTCCGAACTGGCCAATATGAGCCATGTTCTTATCAATTTATCTCAACAACTGCCCATCCACATGAAAGCTGCCACCGACAGTATCCGCAACGAGCTACAACACAAAGTTGACATGCTAGAAGCTGACATCAGCCCCCTATAAGAGGAATTACTAATTGCCAAAGCCGAAAACCAATCCCTGCAAGAACAGTTAAAGGAGCGACAGGCAAGACTCACCGAACAGGAAGTGCTAATCAACCAGAGAGATACAGCATTGGCAGAGCTCACCGAAAAGGATAAGTTATTAACCGAAACACAGGCAGAAATCAGTCAATTAAAACTAGAATTGCAGGATAAAGAGGATGCCAGAATTGCATTAGGTAATTTGCTGGAAGAAACAAGACAAACACTGGATGAAGTAGTACAAAAAGGACAAGAGCAACACGAGCTGGCAATGAGAACCACTCAGGAACTCCAAAGATTCAAGTTAGATTTCGATAAGGTAAACAACATATTACGGTAAAAGCTAACACAAGAAGCCCAAACACAGAAGCTGATAACAGATCTAAAAAGATAACGTGAGGCATACTCCAGGACAATACAGTACCAAAACCAGGAGATTGAACGAAAAGAGAATCAGCTCGAAAATCAAAAGGACAGAGTAATCAATATGCAGAAGCAACTGGAAGAAATGAGGGTCTCAAGAGATGCAGTGCTATCTAACGATTTCTACTTACAGGAGGCCTTTTTGCAAACACAGGCCAAAATTTTGCTCACCAAAGCTATAGCCCTAAGCTCTGTTAGAATAGATGCACAACTAGTAGAACTAGACACCCTTAAAAAAATATTAGAAACCCTTAAGAAAAAGATCGCCCTTACATTTAGATTAGCCCGAAACATGTACTTAGAAGGTATAGTCGATGAACAGTAATTTTGTAAAAACTTGCGGGTTCGAGTCCACCGTGCGTGCCAATGTTAGTCGGCCGTCGGATGGGGACATGTAAAACGGAATCTTGTATTCGCACGCGCGAAAAAAATGGTTACGCGACAGTTGTAATTTCTTATATAAAGCAATGTAAAGAAAGTCGGAGACGACGATTCGGGGAATCACCAGACTGTTTGTCTGGGTGAAGGGATTTCCGCGCATTGTTGTAACGATTGTTTGTCTAAGTTCTTGAATCCTCCGAGTATTCTGTGCACCTCTGTGTCTAGTTATCTGTGCGGAGTGAGTTATGATCTACTGATTAAGTATGCAATGATGTTGCCATACTTGTAAGGTGCGGAAATCTGTTGAGTAGAGTTGGGTAACTACGATATTGTTCTGGGAACTCTGAGTGTAATCGGTGGTATTCGGTGTTGTTGTTTAGTCGTACTTCTTCAGTAAGGTAGAAGTGTTATTCGGGTCTCTCACCGTAGAAGTCGTGATAATGCGATAATATTGCAAAGTATAGCATTGTTTTCAGTATCGTAATCGGTCATCAGATGGAAAGGATTAGTGTTGCAGAAAGGAATCTTGAATAGCATACTAAGTCTTTGGTGCGGTGTGTTTGACTGGTTAGTTCTCTGTGTTTCGGATATTGAGCGGATTATGGTACTTACCTGGTAAAGATTGAACACTTCGTTTATGTGTCTAACATCTGTGGTAAGATGATCACTGCAGTGGCCTAATTACGTGAGGGCTGAGTTAAGACGTGAACACTGAAGGTCGGATTGTAACGGAATCTTACCAAAGTTTCAGTAACTCTTTATATCCGAGGTAGTTGCATTTGGGAACTAAGTAAAGGGTCTCTGTCTAACATATCCCTACCACTCCCAAGAACCCACGACTTGAGTA
>MU260444.1:150000-162500 GCA_020310875.1 Ceratopteris richardii
TAGGAGTCTTTTTGAGGAAAAGAAAGCATGTTGAAAGTAAGTATTCATTTTTTCTTGTCATTAAGATGTCAAGAAAATAGAGCTACTTTCCAATATGCATGCTCAGTCTAAGTTTGGGAAGAAACCTAAACATTCTTAGCAACTAACGAGGATTTAGTTGTTTTTGGATGTTCATGTTCATGCACCCAAGTAGGGAAGTTTCTATTGAAACACAAACCAATTGAACTTGTAAGTTCAACAACTTTTGGAAGGTTTAATACTTTAATATTCATCAAACATTGATGAAAATAAGTAGAAGTATTGAACTTCTAGAATCCCTAGAACTCTAGTATTCATAGAAGTTAGTTTCAGAAATGCATCTCGAGGCATGATGCAAGGTCTTCAATTGACGCGAAAACTTTTGAAGGAAACTTTGATTCTATTTAAGCTAACTCAAGGCTTAAAAAATAAACCAAGATAAATATTAATTGACCTTTAGGAATCATGTAATTTCCTAAAGTCATGACAATTAATGAAATGATTCAAATTATTTTCATTTTTGAAACAGATATATTAGGAAATCACGATATTTCCTAAAGACAATTTAGGAAACAAGTTCTTTCCTAAAAAATTAGCTTCAAGTGGTAAAACCTTGAAGAGACCCAAGCAAAATAATCTTTGGAAATTAAGCTATTTCCTAAAGATAAGCTAATGAAAGAGTCCAATTAACTATTTTATTGGTTAGAAGAGAATATCTTTTGGACAAGCAAAGCCTTAAGTCTTGGTCTTATCCAAAAGTCTAGAATTCTATTTGAAGATCTTTTTAGTAAAGGATAAGAATCCTACCTAAGTTATTAAGTCTATGCACCAGTTATGCCTAGAAATAGACTAGTGATTTGAATCCACCTAGTTCACATGTTTGTGCCTAGATCGCACATCTAGAAACTGTGAATTAGTTAGGGATGTGTTTCACATAGTTAGTAAAGTACGATCCGTACGATTTGTACGGTACGTATTAGTACGGTACTACGTACGTACCTTAAGATTTTGGGCTCCTCGTACGATATTCGTACGTTCATAAGGTACGGTGACAATAAATGTATAAGGGAGTATACATCTATAAAGAGTATTATTTGCCATGAATATGCATAATATTGTATCTATGCATAAAGATAATTGTTCTCCAACTAGTATAGATGAAAAACCAATGTATTTCCTTCATAAATTCTAGTTAAAATGGAAAATAAAACACATGCACTTTTTTGGTACGAATTGGTACGAATACGTACTAGTACGTACGGTACGAAAAATACGTACGAAAGGGTTCGTACTGGTACGAATAGCAACTATGGTGTTTCAATCCACCTTTATAATTCTTTCACTAGTTTGTACTTTGTACAGTTCATCAAAGTGCAAATCGAAACAGTGTTTAGAATCATTTGGGAAGGGATGCCACCACAGAGATGAGACATGTTCTTCTAGTTTTAGAACATGACCATGTTCTTCCAATTTTAGAACATGAGGCTCGGGGGTTGCCTACAGTATGTATATAGCTCTATTTTCGAGGACAAAAATATTTTCCAAGGGGGGAAGAATGTAATAAAGTAAGTCTATGATCCAAGGGTCTGGCTGGTTCAAACGGATCTGAAATCGGACAACGTTTGGTCATCCGTGTGTATGACCAAAGATCTCGAGTTTAGACTTACTAGGAGGTCTTGTGCTCTTGTGAACAAGTGACCCACTTAGCTTAGTAGTTAAGTCTCAAGGATGTGAAGGAGGAGGTCTTGGGTTCAATCCCCATGGGTGACATGGGGAGAGTATTTTGCCCAAAGAGATCTAGAGCCTTCTAGAAGCATCTACTTGAGTTAACTCGAGTTAACTGGGACACTTGGCGCACATGTAGTTACATGACTGACACTTGGATGGTTAGTATCCACCTGCCCAAGAAGGGCATCTAGTTGGGAGGAGAGTCATCTCTCTAGCATGTGGTGGTCATAATCTTTGTTCTCTTGCAGCATACATACACACATGAATACACACATACATGCACACACATAAACATACATGACACACACATGCATACACATGTATATTTCACACACATGCACATACATACACATCACACACCATGCATCCATGCATACACACACACATATACATGCATGCATATACACACATGCATATATCCCATACACATGCACATACATACATGCACATACATACATACACATCACACACACATGCATGCATATATGCATACACACATGCACATACATACATACACATCACACATGCATACATGCATGCATACACACACATTCATATATCACACACACATTGACATACATACATACACATCACATACACACACAAGCATTCATGCATGCATACATACATGCGCACACACACACACATACATGTAAATGGATGCACATACACACATGTAAATGGATGCACACATACACACATATACCAAATACACATGTAGATACATACATACACATCACACACACATGCATAGATGCATGCATACCATACATCCATGCATACATGCATACATGCATGCATACCATACACACATGCATGCATACATACACACTTGCATATACACATGCATACACATACAAACACATAACACACATGCATACATACATACACACTTCGTACACACATACATGCATGCATGCATACACACACATGTATATATCAGACACATGCACATACATACACATCACACACATGCATGCACATGTGTATATCACACAAACATACACATACATAAATACACATCACACACACACATGCATAGGCACACATACATACATACACACACACACATATATGTAGAGATGTACATACACACACACATGCATACATGCACATATGAATACATGCATACACATGCATGCATACATACACACATTCATACATGCATGTATACATACACACATTCATACATGCATGCATACATACACACATTCATACATTCATGCATACATCCACACATTCATACATGCATGCATATACACATGCATATATCCCATACATGTGCACATATACATCACACATATGCATACACACATACACATATATAAATACACATCGCACACACATGCATATATGTATGCATACACACACATGCATGCATCACACACACATTCACATACATACATACACATCAAATACACACAAACACATGCATACATACACATGCATTCACACATGCATACATGCTCACATGCATACATACATGCATACAGACACATGTAAACAATGCAACATGCGTGCACACACACACATGCATATGTCACATACACATGCACATACATACGTACACATCACACACATCCATACACACACATGCATACATGCACACACACACATATTTGCATATACACATGCATATACTCATGCATACTCTTGCATATCTTTTGCTGCCGCGTTCATGAATCCATGGAGGAATTTGAGCGACCATGCCAAACACACAAAGATTACCGTTCTTTTCTGCCCAGCCATCATCCGAGCTCGTACGTAGAGATGATAATCTCTCTCTCTTCCCAAGTCTACCAAAAAGGACATAATGCCCCTAGTGATGCCATGTGGCATCTATGCCAACTCACCCAAAAGGGTGTGCATCCATAATATGACATTTCCTTCCCCTTTTTCGTTCTCGAAAATGTAGATGAAATGTCCATAATGGTAGAAGTAAATGCTCGGACTCCCCTGAACCCCATGTACTCCATGTACATGGTCATCTCTGTGTGTGTTGTTTCCCCATATCCTTCGCCTTTGATCATCTCAAAGGTGTCAAAGGTGGAAAACCATCTGAGTGGTGCCTACTATCTCCCATGTACACTCTACTTCCAAACTATCACTCCCATAACATACAACATCATCCAAATGACCTAAGTCCATATGATGTATCCTTTATGGAATAATAATATGAAAAGCAAGTGCAACGTGTCAAGCTTATAGGCTAGACCATATAATAATGGAGATAATAAACCATAGAATCCTCTGAAGTATAGAACAAAGTCCCATAACTAGTGACTCCAAACCCATCTAAGACTAAATGATAGATTTCCCTCATACCGCTCTAGGTCTTTCTAACCTCGAGTGTACTCACAAGTAATAGTTTAACCTAACTACCTTGTGAACTATGCAAATCCATCATCTAGCTCATATATAAGAATTTCTTGGTAGTGGAATGGAATTCCATTCCACCAACCAAGAAGTTTGTGGTTTGTCATCCATTTTCTTTGCGACTAATGCAAACTCAAAAATATTCTCTTCCCTGTAGTTTGCCATATGAATGCACAAAACATTCCCTTTGAGATTCAGATAATCCCCATTTCGAAGTCATTCGTGCAGTCAGAATCGCCATCAGAGTGACGGTTTGTGAGGTGAAATTTCAGCACTCATTTCAGTTTTCGTCGAAGTGAAGATTTTGTCACATTCTTGTTCCTTAGTGAAATGGCGGGCAGCAATGACTTGTTTGGCATGCTTCAAGCTGAAGATAAGCTTGATGGGACCAACTATCCGATGTGGTCTTACATGATGAAGCATGTTCTTGTTGCAAAACAACTTTGGAACATAGTGGCAGATGTAGATCGAAGACCGGCAAGTGCTTCTACTTCACAGTCTACTGTCACAGATCGAGCTTCTTCTTCGAGTACAGCGGTTTCTCCTTCTCCACCTACACAGGGGAAGCTTAGATGGGATGGAAAAGATGCTCAAGCTCATGCTTTGATTGTGCTTTCAGTGAAGCGTCATATAGTTCCACACATTCGATCATGTTCTACATCACGACAAGCATGGGACACTCTTGCTTCTTTTTATGCCGTGCGTAATGAAGCACGTGTTGCATACTTGAGGAAGCAACTTGAGGATGTATGTATGGCTGAAAATGAGTCCGTGGATGTGTATGTGACACGCATCAAGGACTTGAAAGAGCAATTGGCAAACATAGATGAGATCATTCCGGATGCATCACTCATTTCTACATTGTTGAAAGGATTACCGGAATCTTTTCAAAGCTTTGCTACTACACTCCGTTTGGTTGCAAAAGGAAATCCTAATATGTATACATTTGATGAGGTTGTGTCTCTTCTTTTGCAAGAAGAGCAATCTAGAGTGAATAGGAGTGGTTTGATTGAGGGAACGCAAGCACTTGCTATCTCATAAAAGGGGAAAAGCAAGTATGGTTCAGCTTTGGGTTCATCAAAACCAAAGCCTCAAGCTTCCTCTTCCACTCATTCCTTTAATGATAGTGATTTGCAAAAGCAGAAGAGATGCAAATATTTCCGAAAGGCTGGTCATACTATTGATGAGTGTAGAAAGCTTGCTAAACGCAATGAAAAGAAGAAGGAATCGGGCATGTCTATTGCTGAAAATTCAGCAAATGCAAAGAATGATGAAGCTAACATGGCTCAAGATTTTTGGGCATGTGTTGTTACATGTCATTATGACGCTTCTTTACATTCTAAATGTATGGTTGTGAGTGAGGCTGATTCGGATTGGTTCTTTGATAGTGGTGCTTCAAAGCACATAACATCATGCAAAAGATTTTTTGCCTCTTTGAAAGATGCACCTAAAGGAGGACATGTGGTGTGTGCAAACAATGCCTCTTATCCTATCATTGGAGTAGGAGAAATTGAGCTTACGGCTGCAAATGGAGGTGTGATTCTCTTGAAAAATGCATTGTATGTGCCCGGTATAAAGAAGAACTTAATTTCGGTTCCGTTGATTGCCAAAGCTGGACTTCCATGTACACTTTGTTGATGATAAGTGTATGGTTCAAGATTTCAGCAATGGCGATGTTATCGTGATGTCCGGTACATTATGTAATGGTTTGTATCGCATGGATACATACAAGAGGGCTGCCTCGAATGCCTTAGTTGCTCATACTTCTTCCATGGCTTAAATGGAACTTTGGCATGCTCGTTTTGGTCACTTGAACTTCAATAGTTTGCTCTACTTGCAAAAGAAGGACATGGTTATTGGCTTGCCTACACTTGAGTCCATTGAAAAGCATGCATGTGAAGGTTGCATTCTTGGAAAAATGCATCGTGCTTCTTTTCCAAAAGATAGTCATACACACACTACAAGAAAATTGCAACTTGTTCATAGTGATGTATGTGGTCCAGTCAAGACTCCATCTTTTGGGAAGCATGTATATTTTGTTACCTTCATTGATGATGCTACTCGCCATACATGGGTGTATCCTATGAAAGCAAAGAATGAGGTATTTTATTGCTTCAAAGCATTTTTAGCTATGGCTGAAAATTTTTCTTCACAAAAGCTTTTGACTCTACGCACGGATCGTGGTGGTGAGTACATGTCACATGAGTTTAATGCTTTTTTTCGTGAAAGAGGTATTTCACACCAATGTACGGTGCCATATACACATCAACAAAATGGTGTTGCCGAGCGTAAAAAATAGAACTCTACTTGAAATGGAACGGTGTATGGTTAAAGGAAAGCATCTTCCTCATAAGTTTTGGATGGAAGCGATCATGTGTGAAAATTATATGTTGAATCGCTGCCCTACAAAAGCATTGAGAATCATCACTCCTTATGAGGCTTGGAATGGTCATAAGCCTATGGTTAGTCATATGCGTGTGTTTGGTTGTTTGGCATATGCTCTTGTGCCATCACAACAACGTCACAAACTTGATGACAAGACAAAGAAATGTATATTTGTTTGTTATAGTGCTGAAAGTAAGGGATATCGGTTGTACCATCCATTGACGAACACAATAATTGTGAGTCGAGATGTGGTATTTGCTGAAAATTCAGTTTTCCCTCTACTTGAATGCAAAAAAACTGCCAACAGTTAGCTCACAAGATGTGTTCGATACACTCATGCCTTTGTTCCAAAATGGTGCGCTTGACTATGGCCATGTAGACCAGCCAACTGAGGTTCAAAGGGCTGAAAAATTCCAGCCAAATAGGGCTGAAAATGCAGAGCATTTCCAGCCAAACATGGCTGAAAAAATTCAGCCAAAAATTATCAAAACTGTTGGAAATTTCCAGCCACATATGGCTGAACATTTGCGTCAAAATATGGCTGAAACTGAGCATGAAATTCAGCCCACGCATGATGTACATATTGAAGATGTTTTACATAATGAACGCATGTCTATCAAGAGTGCACAATCTATGCCAAAGTGGCTGAAACAAACTTTGCAGGACAGCAAATTGAGTGCACCTTTACTTGGTAGAACAAGATCAAGCTCTCACCATGCATCAAGTAATTTTGTGGATTATTCTCTTATTGCTACAACATGTAATGAAGAGCCACTTTCTTTTGAAGATGCATGTGACGATCCACAATGGATGAGCGCTATGCAATCAGAAATGGATTCCATACATAGGAATGGTACTTGGGAGTTATGTGAATTGCCAAAAGGAAAGAATGCCATTGGTACAAAGTGGGTTTATAAGATTAAGAGCAAATATGATGGTAGCATTGATCGCTACAAAGCTAGATTGGTTGCCAAAGGATATGCGCAACAATATGGCATTGACTATGAGGAAACTTTTGCACCTACTTCATGCATGACTACCATTCGTACTGTGGTTGCATTGGCTGCCCATCGAGGTTGGAAAGTGCATCAGTTGGACATAAAAACAGCCTTCTTGAATGGTGATTTGCAAGAAGAGGTTTATGTGAAGCAACCTCCTGGATTTGCTATGAAAGGGAAAGAGCATATGGATTGTCGCTTGCATAAAGCCTTGTATGGTCTCAAGCAAGCTCCATGTGCATGGTATGACAAAATACATAAGCACTTGATTGCTCTTGGCTTCACATGTAGTCCGATTGAAAGCACACTCTATGTACGCAAAAATGGGGCTGATCTTATAGTGCTTGTTCTTTATGTCGATGACATACTTTTGACTGGTCATGTGATGCAAAACTTGACATTCTTATGGCTGATTTGCAGCATACTTTTGATGTCACTTATCTTGGTCTTTTGAGCTACTATCTTGGCATCCAGTTTGTATCTATTGAGGAGGGAATTGTTATGCATCAAGCAAAGTATGTTGAAAAACTACTTCAGAGTTTTGACTTTGAGGATTGTAAGCCAGTTTCCACACCAGTTGAGACAGGATTCAGGTTCTCAATTGAGGATTCCAGTGATGCATTTGACACTTCTCTTTATCAGCAAGCTGTGGGATGTCTTATATATGCATGCAACACAAGGTCGGATATACAGTATGCAGTTTCCCAGTTGAGTCGATTCATGCATAGCCCTGGCACTAAGCATTGGCAAGCAGTGAAACGTGTGTTTAGATATCTCCGAGGCACTTTGAGCTTAGGTCTCTTTTATGGCAGATATGTTCAGCCATGCTTGCATGCTTTTACAGATAGTGATTGGGCTGGTTGTTATGATACTCGCGTGTCCACTAGTGGTAATTGCTTTTTCCTTGGATACTTATGCATATCTTGGTTGAGTAAGAAGCAACCTACAGTGGCGACATCGAATTGTGAAGCTGAGTACAGGGCAGTTTTCACAGCTACAGTGGAGTGTATATGGCTGAGACGCCTATTGATGGATCTTTGCATGGAGATTGATGCTGCTACGCATATTTTCACTGATAGTCAGAGTGCTTTGGCTGTTGCACGAAACCCAGTGTTTCATGCACGGACCAAACATATTGAGGTGCATTATCACTATGTGAGAGAGCGCCTTCATGCAGGAGATATTGACTTGGTATATGTGCCTACACAAGATAATGTGGCAGACATATTCACCAAAGCTCTTCCACGGGAAAAGTTTGAAGATTTTCGCAAATCTTTAGGCTTATTACCTTGTGGGGGCTCATCTGTCACTCCCTGTATGTGTTCATATCATTCGCTCCAGGGGGGTTTGTTACGCTTATGTGTTCCTCGAGTAGCTTTGATGTGAACCTTTTCCCTATACATGGACACTTTTTACTCTAGTGCTGGCTAGAGGTTTTTTCCCCATGTTACCACATACTTGATACTCTCATATGTGGTGGTACTTTGTACTTAGGGATATTATTCAGCTCTTACTTCAGTTTTTAGTTCATCGATCAATAGAGAGAGCTATTCCAGCCATCGTCTTCTCCGTGTGTCTTGCTGCGTTTGTGCTCCTTGTGTGTGCTTCTCGTGTGTCTCTCGCACTTTTACACACACCCAACACCCCAATAGGTTAGATATATCTCTATCTCCTGGAAACTCAAAAGAGAAGTATCATCAATCTACTCCCAGTCTAACTAATGTCAATAACTAGATCATCTCATCTAGTCAAGGACAATCACTGAAAATAGCATAACTGCTTCTCTCTAGAGTTTACAAGTGAGACTCAATCTAACCATCATGATTAACTGATCTCCCTCTTGTCTTTAATAGAAGAGTGCCACTACTATCTAGACAACCTAAAAGTGAGAAAGTAAAACTCTCTCTCTCTCTCTATTCAATCTCTTCTAAGGAAAAGAGCTCTTGCAGTGGAACCTATTCCACTTTCCCTTTCCCTTTGAAAGTGATTGTGTTGAATCCATTTACTCTGCTCATAATTGAGAACATATACATAAGTTCTCCATGTTTTCCTTCAAAACTAGTGGAGACAGAGACTCCCATGTGAAGGAAAATTACACTGAAAAGTAGAGTAAATGAATTCCTTCTGAAATAAAGACTAAGAGATGTTTTCCAAACACCTGTTCTGTCTAAAGGAAAACATACTCTATTCTTCTCCTATGAAGAAATCATGTTTTTCTTTCTTTGATTCTCTCTCAAAGAGCAGGAGCTAAAGTGAGACCACTGAACTAAAGTGAGATCTCTCATGGATCTCTGAGCTGATTCCCACTTTCTCCTTTCCTTAAAAGAGAAACTCATGAACTTATTAGTCCTCTCTTCCATAACTAATGCATAATCCCTCATTACATATATTCCTATGAAGATGGAGAACAAATCTCCCCTATCTAATGAAGATGTATGTAGTGAAGAGTGGATAAAATAAATTCCTAATAAGGGTCAAAGCCCTCTACTAAAATGGTCAGCAATGATATGACATGATACCATAAACACATGTGTATCCATCGTAAAGAGCTATCTCTGCCAACCATACTCTATGCCTGGATCTATATGATCCAATCAAACTGATGGAATTATCCTTCCTGAAAAACTCAAAATGAGTATGTGATACTAATGGTGATAAAATCACCTATCATATTCTCAACTGGAAGAATAAATCTTCCCTAATCTATGAAGGATAACTCCCAATCCTAAAGAGATGTCTACTAAGAGCTCTCCTTTGATCTAGTGAGACATGAGGCCATGAATGATGAGTCCTTTTCTCCCTGGCCATAGAAGAAGAGTGCTCAAAGGGAAGTCGTTTCCACCGTCCCATACCAGTGGAATCTTCTTCTAATTCATGGTGTCATAGCTACACTAAACCGAATATATATATATATATTCTATATATATAATGGAATATATAGGTGGACTCTAATGAATCCCATATCCTAAAATCATGTCAGTGGACTCAAATGAGTCCCATGTCCTCGAACTAGTTAGTTTGGTTCTAGTCAATATTTGACAATGGATATCCCTTTCTATTCCAAACCAACTTGTTCCTAGGTACAAAGACTAGGTCTAAGTACCTCTCTATAGATCCCGATATACCTAATATGTATTGGGTACCCCAACTATTCCTGACTAAGGGATCTATGCTCTATACCATAGAGCTAGTGCCATGTCTGTGGCCTTCCTAACCATCACTCGACTCACATAAGCATCCGTCGATGCTATCTCATGAAACCCATCTTTGTGATCCCATCTTATTGGTTTCCTTAGTAGTGTAGCAGAAATGCTTCACTACTTTCTCAAGTGATGTGTATCAGTGAAACAAGTCACTCTTTGGGTGTTCATCATGATACCCAATAGTCTCCTAATAATCATGTGAGACTCTTTTGAAGATAAATCAATCTTCACTACTTTGGAGATTATCATAAACATATCTTTCATGCCTACATCTTATTGTTGTTTGCAGAAGGGGCATGTTACCATGCCATAACATTCTTACCTAAAGGCAAGTGCGTATATAATGCCATGAGGTGGGAAAAATTTCGACAGCATTTTCCTAGGAAATGGAATCCCAAAAAATTATAACCATAAGTTGAGTGGCACATAGGCCACCCAACAACATAGGGCTTGACAGGCCCATGGCATGCACGCCATAAACTCATATTTGGACTCCATAACCTGCAAAACCATAAAAGCAAATGCTAGCAACAAATCTCTATGTTGCATAGCCATGTAGTTTCTGCAATCCTTTTTCCTGCAAACAATCAAAAGGTGTACTTCTCGCCTATTGATCCATACTTTTAGAATTTAAACAATGATCAACATTTGATGTATGCAATCCAATCTATGCATGTACATACGAAACATGCCATAACGTAAAGTAAGATGTCTAAAAGCATAAAATATACATGTATGAATGATTTGGCATTGGAGTTGCATCCATCCAATTCTTTTTTATGAGCTCCGGGACCTTTGCACCTTCCTTCTCAGGTCCTAACATAAACTTTGAAGTGTCCGAAAACATCGGAGAACTCCCCAAAACATAAAGGATGGTCAGATGATTACTAAAATAATGCCATTTTTCCCAAAAAAATGCATTCGTAATCCCTCCTTAGACCTGCAAAAACCATTTTAGGACCTTCAAATAATCATAAAATGAGATATATATCATGTGCAAGTGCCTCAAAGTGAAACTACTCAAATCGCCTTCCCGGTTTGAAAGATATGGCTCCCGGAAGGTAGTTGCCAAAAACTGTTCAGACTTTGCAGAGCTATACAGACCTGCAAAAATACATATTTTCCAAATTTTCTTTTCATAAACTGAAAGTAGACGTTGTGCTCTTCGAAAGAGCCATAGCACATCGAATTTGGAGTTTTCCAGCCCAAGATATGGCCATTCCAAGCGGGACATGCCAAACTAGTGGACTGTTAGAGGGGTTGGAAAAAGTGTGAAAATGTGATTTTTGGAGTGACCCAAAGCATTCTTCCATCAAGCAAATCCTAAAATTCTCTCCATAACCTCAGAGAGTGGTATATGAAGATTCTTGGGCCTATTTTCACCCTTCCAAATCCCCCTTTCGTGCATGCTAATTCGCTCCCCAAAAGAGGCTTAAATCAAGATTTTTACTTTCATGTAAAAACTTAAATAGGAGCTTTTAGCAAGCTCCTAATCCACTCCTAATGTGGATTTTTCTTGGGTTCTAACTTCTCCATGGTATTTCATACACCATACCTCATGTATATGTGCACTAATCCAAGGGAAGCCTCTTAAATGGTCTTTTTCTTACTCCCAGAAATGGAATTAAGCAAAATTTAACATCTAATTTCTTTTTCAAAAAGTACGGGAAGGGGGTCTTTGAGGAACTAAAATTCCTCCTTAGCTTATCATTATGATGAATCTAATAATTTGGCTATGAAGTCCATACACCATACTCTTAGTATATATACTTTTTCCCATCCGTGCATAGCG
>MU260444.1:170000-175000 GCA_020310875.1 Ceratopteris richardii
TGTATGTGTATACATGTGTGTGTAATGTGAATGTATGTATGTGCATGTGTATGGGGTATATGCATGTGTGTATGCAAGCATGTGTGTATGTATGCATGTGTGCATATGCATGTATGCATATGTGTGTGTATGTATATTTATGCATGTGTGTGTATGCATACATGTATGGATGTGTGTACGTATGCATGTGTGTCTATGTGTGTGTGATGTGTATGTATGCATGCATTATATGTGTGTGATATATGCATGTGCTTTTGCACGTGTGATGTGTATGTATGTATGTGCATGTGTGTGATATATACATGTCTACGTATATGCATGTGTGTATGCACGTATGCATGTATATATGCATGTGTGTATGTATGTATGTGTGTATGCATGTGTATGTGTGCGCATATCGTGTATGCATCTCTCTCTCTCTCTCTCTCTCTCTCTCTCTCTCTCTCTCTCTCTCTCTCTCTCTCTCTCTCTCTCTCTCTCTCTCTCTCTCTCTCTCTCTCTCTCTCTCTCTCTCTCTCTCTCTCTCTCCACGCATTAATTGTAGACAAATTCACTTGCTCTTTCTCGAATTTTTTCTTGGCACAATGGTGTCAGAAGAAATTTAAAATTTTTTAAATATTCCTTAGCGTCATTTATGCGACGCTTTTGCATCACATGCATTTTTCCAGAGTCAAAATGTGTTCTAGCATATGATGCTTTTAAAATCGTCACCTAAGCAATGCTCTACATTGCTTATGCAATGGCCAATATTTTTTCTTTATAAGCATCGTTTATGCGATGTTCCAAATAGAAATCATCGCATGAGTGATGCCTCCGTTTTTTTTTGAGATGGGGTGCCACTATGACCCCCATTCTCTTGTAGTGAGTGCTAGAGTAAAAAATCATCTAAGAAAATTTTCATAAAACTGCTATGACACAAGCAAAAATGGCTTGCATGAATCATTGAAAGGTACTAAAAGCATTGATGACACTATAAGCAAAGACACTCTAATCGATAATATAAGCACTTTTACGAATGTCTAACTCATCCATATGGACATGATTATATCTATGATTAACCTTCAAGAAACGGGTACATTTGTCATCTAACACAATCATCTAAAAGAGAATCCAAAAGTGTTAAGGAAAATGGATTGGTTACAGTGGCTACATTGAGCTTTCTACAATTCACACAAGTATGAATTTGCTTATTCTTCTTAGGCACCATCACAATGGGAGATCCCCACTTAGGGTCTTCAATAGGCAAAATAAACCATGCTATAAGAAGTCAATCCAATTCAACTTTACTTGCTTAGCATAATGAAGATTCATTCGATAGAGTTGCTATAAGATAGGAACTAAATTAGTTTTCAAATTAATTTGATGTTGATAAATACAAGGATCAAGATCTTCCATCCCATGAAAAAGTATCAATGAAATCTTTAAGTAAAGCAATCAAGTGCTTCTTAAAATCAAGAAAAAATGAAGCAAAAATTTTAACCAATTTAGGTGCATCTTGCGAGCCTAAATTGACAGTTTCAATCTGATTTTCAAATATTCAAGGTTCCATACGGGATCACCATTGCTCAAAAGAAGATAAATGAGAAATATCCTCTGGAATGTTTGCATGGACAATGAAAACAATAGAATATTGATACATAGAGATAATAGTTTGAACATCGATAAGAGAGAGACATAATAAATCTTGGTTAGTATCTAATAATTGTGTCTTGTCATCATCCATTAGTCTTTCAATACTTGAAAGAGGTTCAACTAACTTTTTTTGTTGTGAATAATGATATTTGGTAATCACATCTAATGAAAATACATAAGAAAGGCCATGCTTACAAAAAATTAAAGATTGTTCGATCCAATTCAGGATAATATTAGCATGCTTCAACCATGGCGATTGAGTAATAAAGTATAATCTGTCAAATATTTCAACAAATCAAGAACCACAAATGTTATATGAAACAATACTCATTGGATATGAATTGATATGTCTCTAATAAAACCTTTGGATTGATATTGGATTGGTCCACCATAAGAATGAAGAATGGTGCAGGTATCATGTGATTCCAGCCAAACCATTGACAAACAGAACATGTAGAAACTTGAACACCATAACTGCCATCAATAAGGAATTGCTTAATTGGTTGAGAGTTATGCCAAACGTTAGTTAAAAGCACTTCATAATCCATGAGAGATGCACCAGATTCAGTAGTAGTAGCCATTGAATCGTGGCTGGAACCACATTGTAGATATTGTTTTTCAATGTTAGCTCTGAAACATGGAACTAATTCTAGAAGTTCAATTTGTAAAGATTTCTGCAAAGACTACCATAATTTGGAAAAGGGATTAAAGTCATCAATGGAGGAAGGAGGTGAAGGTTGAGAAACGTCGTCAAATTCTGTCAGTTTTGCCTCCACTATAGATCTCTGAGAAATATAGGGTACTATAGGTAAGACATGAGGTAGATTTACCCAACTTGAGCAGACACTTGATATTGTTGTTCAAGAATAGGACCATTTTGCAACTCAAAATGTGATGCACTTTTACCTAATCATGTTTGTATAGCTACGACCATAGGATCTAAGAATACACCAAGACCTTCTTGGTGGGGGGGGGGGGGGGGGGGGGATTTTGATAAATCTTCAAGGAATCTTCTAGAACTGGCACGATAGTTCAAGAAAAAATCAGCGTACTTCAGCATTGGAGCGGGAGGATCTAGAACATTTGAAAGGATAGAATCAACAACGAAATGACAAGTGCCACCCTAACACTGCCTATCATATCCTGAGCATCATGGCATTGACTTTTATCATGCCTTTCATACAAATCAGACATCATGGTGACATAAACAGGAATAATTTGCTAGTTGAACATATCCTCGTTCAGTATAATAAAGAAATCGGTTGTAACCTACTCGTCCACCTCAGAACAAATATCCACGATTAGGTACATGATAGGTGGGAGCGTCAACAGGTCCTATTGATTGTATTGCTGTACTAGACATACAAGATTGATTTTGAACATTAAATTGACAACTTAAAGTAGTATGATCATGAGTATCACAAATTGCATAGTATAATTGATTTAATGCACAAATATTAGCCATATGATCAATTTACAGAACATGGTACAATAGAGGGCATGCAAAATTTCTTGAATCTGTATTTATCCATCCTAAACTTCAGCAATGTATCCTCTACAACATAAGGAGAACATAGACTTGAAAGAAGCTATACATTTTCTTCAATCCGTATATATAATGAGGACATCTAAAATCAGGCTCCTCTACTAACTTATTGCTAACTCGGGGGCATACAGTATCTATTGATCCATTGACAAACCATCGAGTAAGTACCAAATTAGGTGGTTGTTAATCTACATGCATTTGGTTGAGAATGCTCCAGCTCAACATGGCATACTATTGTACAGAATGTATGGTTTTTTGTTTTCCATACTTCAAATATTTGAAGTATTAGTTAAAGAATTGAAGTTTTTCGATCAATTCAAACTTCTTCTATTCATCGTTGAGTGGATTTCTTCTGCTACCAAAAGCAAGATCTTCAAACAAAATGTGACACATCATCACATGGGTACTCTCTACAGAGACATTGGCTTCCATCCTTGAGACATAATAGTAGTCACCACCGGGCTCTAGCATCACCACAAGTCCGAAAATAGAAGAACATGCATCCACTCACTCGGAAACAAAGTCAGTATCCACCAAAAACACCTGAACTGGTACTGAAAATGTATCGAATGTAGATTGAATTTGTACCAAAACCTAAAATTAAAAAGCGAGAGATCTTATTCTATTCTTCAAGTCTTTGAGAAGCTTACACATCGTATGATTCTTCAGGAACCCCATCTCATCATAGTCTCCAAAGTGTTTTTTCTCTCAATAATTGAGAAGAAACAGATGAAAGGTTTCGGAACGAGGCACTACCAAGAAATGGAAGCGGAGGGTTTGGGAACGGGGCACTGCCAAGGGGTAGAAGTGGTTTTTGATGTTCCTACTGTACACACTACTCACGCTTGCAAAATTACAGAGATACTGCAAATACTACAGACTTACATAATACTCTCTTGCATACACATTCATATAACAACATCACAACACATCATCTCACAAACCAGTTCTTCCATTAATCAACAGAATCTTACGATAATCAATCTCTGCCACACAAATATAGATGTGATGAAAGTTATCTGATCACATTGACTAAGAGACGTACACATGTTAATCTCCAACAAAATCCATACAAATAGATCGACCTCATCAATGCCAAGGAATGAGTGTACAAATTGATTCAAACAATATGCGAACATATTTTTTATAGATTTGCCTAGTACATTAGAGTATAATTAGCCAAAATAATTTCTTTAGACAAAAAGTAAGTAACAAGACTGTAGCTCATGGGGTATATGCACCGCAAAAGAATGAAAAAAAATGCAGTCAGCCTTTTATGAGCCGATAAGAATTTTGCAACCTGGAAGTCGTCTGCCCGATATATGACAGAAATATACCAAGATGAACTTATCTACATGACCAATACTAAATGATATATAGTTCCACCTCCGACCTGCTTCACAGCAAATACTCGAAGGGATAGAAGCTTGCTGTTGGGAATTCAGAACCACAGAAAGAACTTGCATTTCTGAGGCTTTAGAGAACATTTACAAATGAGAGCATCTGAATGATATGCTCATATAGAAGACATGACTTGTGCCTCCTCTGAGAGAGTCTAACTATCGTATATGATTGAAACCAGTTATTCATTTCCTGGCAATGTGCTGCTCACACATCGTGCAAGAATACGAGTGTTTTCCTGAGCTTTCCCATGGAGTCAATCTGAAGGACAGCCCTTCTTTGACTACTTTGTCATGAGGTTCCTCTTTTCAAGAGTGTAAGTACGCTGATACCTACAACTACTGCAGCACCTGCCATGACAGCAGTGTATGTCGTTGTTGAACTCCAATTTTGTGACTTGGCCATATCTAAATCACTTTTC
>MU260444.1:180000-185000 GCA_020310875.1 Ceratopteris richardii
TATATATATATATATAGTTTTTTTTTTTTTGGTGGGAATCTTCACTTTATTGCATTGAAAAATAAGCATGTACAAGAGTGAGCAGGGAGATTCTACTCCCTATTCCCGAACTACACTAAATACGAAATCATAAACATGTATAACAGCACCATCATATCCCATTCAGCAGTGATATACATTTTATCAGCAACAAGCATTCATATCCTATTTAACAGTGAGGCTATGCAGACTCTATCAGTAGAAGGCATGCCTTGTACATCCAACCAAAGTAGTGTCTTGCAATATTGCAAAGAGAAGGTTGGCGCCAGTCCCTTGTTTCTAAACATTTTGAAGTTCCTGAACATCCAGATATTGCGAAGCAACAGAAGAACACATCTTTATTGTTGGACTGAAAGAGTAAGAAAGTGCAATCAAACTTGGAGGGCTTCACATCCCAGATGGGAAACAAAAATAGAATATTCCACCATTTTTTAATATACGCACAAGACCAGAAGGCATGGCGCATATTCTCAAGATAAGAAGTGCAATGCGGACATCTGATACCAGGCACCCCATGTTTATTTAAGAACGTCCCCAACGTGAAATGCCCAACAAAAACTCTCCACATGAAGAGTTTCATTTTAACAGTGTAAAAGGAGTCCCATATAGAAAGAAATCTTAAGCGCCACCAGAAGACTGATTTTTGGAGCTTCCACCTTTGATTACATTGTTGAACAATACTATCAAACGCAATTAAAATATGATAATACATGTTCGATTTGCCATCCCACCATCTATTATGTTTTGCAAACAACCAATCTCTCCATGGATCAGATGCATTAAGCGAAAGAGGCATTTGATATTTCTGCAATAAAGATACTACTTGAAACCATTTAGATCTATATGCTTCTCCTTCTGCATAAAGTCTTTACCAAACTGTCAAAGGCATGTAGATGATTCTTCTTCCAATCCATCAGCAATAAATAATACATGATGTAGGGTTGCATAAAGTTTTGCACAATCCTTATCCTTGTATGCAATGGGCATTGCGAGGGAGACCATTTATCCATTTTTCCCTTAATTCTTTGAAGTACCCAATCTATTTTATGTTTAATAGGAACTCCAATGCCTAAGGGGTAACCCAAATGTCTGAAAATAATGCCTCTTTCAATCTTAGGACCCTCCCACTTAAGAGATTGGAAATGTGGCGCATAAATATTTACAATTGCCGATTTTTTCACATTAATCCTCAGTGTAGATGCTTCAGAAAAAGGAACTAAATAATCCAATATATTTCAAACATTCTCCTCTTCAGCCTTCGCAAAAATAAACGTGTCATCAGCAAAACCAACTGGCAACTGCAATTTGTTGAATCCCACAAAGAGAAACACCATGAATGTATTGTGAATTCATCTTTGCTTCCAAAAGATAGAACATTGGAGACAACGCTAAAGCATAAAAAAGCGGACTTAAAGGACACCCTTGACATACAGAGCGTTCAATAGAGAATGGTTCAGAAAGCCTTCCATTTATCTCCACCCGAGAAGCATTGCCTTGAGCTAATATGTAAATCAATCTATAAAATCTAGTTCCAAAGCCAAGTTTTTTTAGTACTGCGGCAAAGAAATCCCATCGAATTAGCTCAAAGGCTTTTTCAGAATCAATTTGCATCCCACTTGCTTCCTGATTAGTTACTGCTGCATCCTCCAACGATATTTGCGTGGAAAAAATATTATCATAAATAGATCTTTAATGTACAAACCCCATCTGCGCTCGGTGAACCGGCTTATTAATAATATATTTGAGCCTTAATGCGAAAACTTTAGCAAAAATTTTGTACATAATGCCCATCATTGTAATCGGTCTCCAATCTCCAACACATTTAGGAATGTCCATCTTCGGAATGAGTTTAATCTTTCCCAACTTAAAAGAAATATGGCATTTTTTTATCTCTACATATTTCATTACATACCTGAAGAACAAGATTCTTGAGCGAAGGCCAAAAAGCCATAACAAATTCTTTCGTGATACCAACCAAACCTGGAGCTTTACCATTTCTTAAAGATTCGAGCGTTATGTACACCTCTTCCTCTGTAACATTTTTTTCACAAGCAGCTCCCATATGAGAATCAACATTTTGAGGGGTGTACCTCAAAGATTCATGAAGGGAATCAAACCAAGCCTCATCTCACTTGTATGATGCTCCAAACAACTTCCTGAAATGCTCTAAACATGCAGCCTCTATAGAGTTACCATCATTGACAACCAATCCATCTAAGTAAAGTTGGAAAATCATATCCTTAAGACGTTTCACTCGTAAAAAATCAAAGAAGCATTTAGAATTCGCATGCAAATCATTAACTTTCGTACACACACACACATTTATATATATATATATATATATATATATATATATATATATATGTATATATATATATATATATGTATATATATATATATATATGTATATATATATATATATATATGTATATATATATATATATATATGTATATATATATATATATATATATATATATATATATATATACATATACATATATGTATATATATACATATATATATATATATATATATATATACATATATATATATATATATATACATATATATATATATATATACATATATATATATATATACATATATATATATATATACATATATATATATATATATATATATATATATATATATATATATATATATATATATATATATATATATATATATATATACAGTGTTGCCTCCGGACGCGTTAGCATCCTCTGTGCATGACGGGATTCTGACGTTTTTTACGGACGAGTTAGCATCGCGTTACTAACGCGTTTTTTTTTTTTTGCCTAGTAAGGGTCTAATTTAACGATTTCGGACGCCAATCTCATGTGTTTTTTCGTGGTTCTGGTCCTCTCTCTCTGCGCATTCCCTGCTGTAGCCGTGAGCGTGCTGATTTGAACCCTTCAAGGCTCAAGCTTGAAGCCTCAAGGTATGTACTATGGTTTAGTCCACATGGAGTTGCGAGCGTAGACTCTTAGAATGAGTCATGAGTATGAGCTGCGTGCTCCAAACTCTTAAGTCTTATGCATTTTCATGAATTTCTATAAACTATACATGAATGATGATACATTCATGACCCCCCTTCTTCTTGGACATTGCACATTGGAGATAATATATATGATATGCTGAATGCACATTGATGATTGCATTATGCATAGGCACATTGTCTTATGCATATATGATATGCCATATGACATAATGCACAATGCATATTGCATTATGCATAATGCACATTGCATATTGCATTATCCATAATGCACATTGCATTATGCATATGCATAATGCACATTGCATTATGCATATGCATAATGCACATTTCACATTGCATATGCATTCAACATATCAATATGCACATTGCATATGCATTCGGTATATCAATATGCACATTGCATATGCATTCAGCATATCAATATGCACATTGCATATGCATATGTAGATTGCATGTATGATGTGCATATGCACATTGCATGTGCCATAAACAAGTATATGTCAACATTCAAAGAATTATTGACTTATTGTATTATTTGGTTGTCTTTCTTGTAGATGCCAAAGAAACCGGGACAAGAATGGGACTTCATTGAGAAGGTGAAGACCTTGACCAAAGGTCAACATAGATGTAAATGCAAATTTTGTGGACATGTATGGGATGGAGGGGCTAACCGGATAAGGGCACATATCCTTGGTTTGAAAGGATATGGTGTTAGTAGATGTGATAATGCTCCCCAAGAGGTTAAAGATGTGTGCAGGAACTTGCAAGCAAAGGGGAGTAATGAAAGTGTTGATGCATCTTATGCACATATGCAATCCACCGGTGATTCAATTGTGCATGGATCCATGGCCAGCCAATGTGAAAATGATGCATATGAAGCTGATGATCAAAATTGTATGCATGCATGTGGATCGGGTGAAACCTCTGGAGTGAATACAAGCAAACGAAAAAGAGGGCATGAGGGAGCTTTGCAAAAGGCTTGGGAGTCCAAAGCACGTTCGGATGCTGATAAAGCCTTGCGTAGGTTTTTTTTTTGCTGAGGATATACCATTTTGGAAAGTAAGGAGTCCTTACTTCCAAGAATTTGTGGCTGCCATTGGAAGGGCTGGCCCTTCATACAAAATTCCTTCATATAATCATTTGCGTGATGGGCATTTGAAAGATGAGGTCAAATGTATTGAAAATGATTTGCTCAAGTTGCGTGAGAAGTGGAAAACATATGGCTGCACTATATGTTGTGATGGTTGGTCTGATACCAGAAATCGGCCAATCATAAATGTTATGGTTTCATGCATTTATGGAACCATCTTCCTAAAATCAATCGACACTTATGGTGAAATCAAAACAGGTGAATATATTTTTGAAATTCTCAAAGATGCTATTATGGATGTTGGACCACAAAATGTGGTCCAAGTATGTATGGACAATGCTGCCAACTGTGTGAGAGCTGGATGTTTTGTTGAAGAGCGATGGCCACATATTTTCTATACTCGCTGCACTTGCCATTGCATTGATCTCCTCTTTGAGGATATAGGTGGGCTTCCATGGGTGAACCCGATATTGGCTCAAGCTCTAAAAGTTGTCACTTTTGTTACCATGAAGCCTACCATTCTTGCTATATATAGAAAATTCAGCAAGAAAGAATTAGTTAAACCAGCCCAAACAAGATTTGGTTACATGTTTATCATGCTCTCCAATTTGATTGATGAAAGGGTGTACAATGGATTGCGTGGCATGATTGTTTCTACTGAGTACACTATGAAAAAAGTGTCTAGAACCAAAAAGGCTGAACATGTTTCTTCTATTATATTGAGCTCATTTTTTTGGAGAAGTTGTAGAGAAATTGTGCATATTTGTGCTCCCATATTAAAGATCTTACGTTTGAGGCAGCACAATGGGCTTAATTTATGAAATGACAGATAGAATGATTGAGAAGATTGGAAATATGGAAGGAAT
>MU260445.1:17500-20000 GCA_020310875.1 Ceratopteris richardii
AAATGTAACATCCTTTGATACAAGGAATTGTTTGTGGATGGACTCCACAACGTATATCCCATCTGCTTATCATCATATCCAATGAACACATACTTTTCAGCTTTAGGTTCCAATTTGTGCCTTAATTGAGATGGCACATAGGCATATGCCAAAAATCCAAATACTTTGCAATGATCTAGAGTAGGACTCTTACCCCACCATGCCTCATATGGTGTCATACCCTGCAAAGCTTTACATGGTAATCTATTGACCAAATATGCAGCTGTATTTACAGCCTCAACCCACAAATAATTTGGGTAATTTTTCTCCTTCATCATGGATCTTGCAAACTCAACAAGAGTTCTATTCCTCCTTTCTGCTACACCATTTTGTTTTTAAGTAATTTCCCTTTTTATACCTGCATTCCACAAGTAATCACTAAACTCATTAGAGAAATACTCTCCCCCTCCATCTGACCTTAGTCTCTTCAATTTTTGACCTGTAATTCTCTGTGCATACACATGATAATGTTTGAATGTATTGAATACCTCTGACCTATCTTTGATCACATAGAAAGTGATCCATCTAGTAGCATCATCAACATAAATCACATAATACCTTGAACCATTGATACTGAAATCCTTTGATGGTCCCCACACATCTGTGTGTAGCAATTCAAGCTTCTCTCAATACATAAAACCATGCTTGGAATAAGATTGCTTATGAGCCTTACCTAATTGACATGCCTCACATCTGTATGTCATATGTTGACCTCCAACATTAGGAAACCCAAGTACTGAACCATTGTTAACCCTATCTTTGATACCTCTTTCATTGAAATGTCCAAGCCTTTTGTGCCAAAGATCTAACTCAGAGATCTTATCTCCTCCATAGGTGAACAAGGCATGACCAATGTTACCTTGAATCTTCAATGTGGATAATATTCCTTCTTTCTTCCTTGAAACAATTTGTTTATACCCATTGCTAGGGTCTTCCACAAAAACTCCTTCATTAGTGAACCTAACTTCATAACATTTTTCAACAATTTGTCCTACACTTATCAGATTCTTTGGAATTGTAGGAACATACAAAACCATACTCAAGAGAGTACTTCCATCCTTGGCCTTCACTGATCCAATTGACTTCACATATTATCACCCGTTTGAACTACATGATTAGTTACCTTATTCTCCAAATCAGTCATCAAAGCTATGTTGCCAGTCAGGTGATTGCTACACCCTGAGTCAATGTAGAAGACTCTTTGATCTTCAATTTGCCTTTCACAAGTTGCACTCATTATCAATGTTGAATCCTCCTTCTGGTCTGAAGCATAATTGTAGTAGGTATTATTTGTTGACTTTGGAATCCTCTACCTGCATTTCTTCCAAAGTAACCTCTACTACTTCTACCTCTGAAATTACCTCTTTGATTTCTACCACCTCTTCCTCTTGAATTAAAGTTCTGATTATATCCACCATTATTCTGAGTATTATGCCAACAATGATGAGCTAAGTGATTTGTCTTACAACAAATCCAGCAAGATTTGACTACATCTTTATTACTTCTGCCTCTTCCTCTACCTTTGTCACCTCCTCTTCCTCTTAGGAAGTTAGCTTGGCTAGTTGTACCTTCATCTTCATTTGCTTGTTGGTTCCCTTTGCTATTCTTCTTCTTATCCTTTGAATACATTGCTTGACCTTCACTTTTATCACTTTCACCTTTGACATCCTGTTCAAAGGTTAGCATGTGTCCTAGCAACTGATTTAAATGAGGAGTAAAATGATCTAGTGATAATTCAATAGACAAAATGAATGGCTTCCATTTGTCATCACCTCTCAAACCTGTGAGGACTTGCCTTACCAATTTATCCTCCTCAATATCTTCATCAACTGCTCATAATGCATCTGCAATGTCCTTCATCCTTGTTACATAATCTGAGATGGATTGAGAGGCCTTCTTCTTGAATGTGGTAAACTCTGCCCACAAGGATGCCTTCCTTGACTTTGTGGTGTTTTGGTAATGCTCCTCCAAAGCATTCCATATATCACTTGCACTTTCAAGACCTCTAATGTGAGGTAGCAAGTAGTCATTAACTCCCATATAGATAATGCTCCTAGCTTGCGCATCTCTCTTCATCCAAGTCTTCAAATCTGACAACTCATCCCTAGTTGGAACACTAGGATCTCTGAATTGAGGCTTTTCTTCTTCACCTGTAATATAACCTACCAAATCTTTGCTCATAAGATGAGCTTCCATCCTCATGGACCATGCTGGATAGTTCTCTCTATCCAATTTCTCTATCTGAAGAGAATCTCCCATCCTTTCTTCACCTGTGTATTAAATCCTTCAAGCTTCATGAGGAATAAGGTTATCTTCTGCTTTGAACGAAGTTCCTTTTCTCTTCCTTGATATCTTCTGGCCTCCTTTTCAAGCTTTGCTTTCAAGCTTTCACCTTTTGTATCTTCAAATGTTGAATTCTTTATAACTGCAGTAGTCGGGGACCTCCTTTCTTCAATTTTGA
>MU260445.1:22500-30000 GCA_020310875.1 Ceratopteris richardii
CACATTCCCAATCCGGCGGCCGCTAACACTCTGGCACACATGGTGGACTCGAACGCGTAGGTTTTACAAAACTATTGCTCTTCTATAATACCTTCTAAGTACATATTCTTTGCTAATCTAAATGTTCGGGCGATCTTTTTCTTTAGAGTTTCTAATAACTGTTTTAGGGTGTCCGGTTCTATTAACTGTGCATCTATTCGTACCGAACTTAGAGCTATGGCTTCATTGAGCAAAATTTTTGCTTGGGTCTGCAAAAAGGCTTCCTATAAGTAAAATTCGTTTGCAAGCGCCGCATCTCTGGATGTCTTCATGTCTGCAACCTGCTTTTCCATACTGTTTACTCTTTCTTTCTGATTGTCCAATTGATTTTCCCGTCTCTCGATCTCTTGAGTCTGGAACTGGATCGTTCTGGAGTAGGCGTCCCCTTCTCTACGTGAATTTGTTATTACCTTCTGTGTTTGAGCTTCTTTTGACAAATATCGTTTGAGCATATTGTTTAAATGTGATAAATTTTCTTTTGTTCTTTGAAGTTCGTCTTCTATTAGCTTAGCTTGGCTCTGTTGTTCTTTGTTTTGCTGCACCAGTTCATTGAGTTGGACTCTAGTCTCTTCCAATAGATTTCCTAATGCTATTCTAGCATCTTCTTTATCCTTTAGCTCGATCTTCAACTGACTAATTTTGGCCTGTGCTTCACTTAATAGCTTGTCCTTTTGGTTGAGATCTGCTAGTGCGGCATCTCTTTGTTCAGCAAT
Source organism: Ceratopteris richardii (assembly GCA_020310875.1). Taxonomy (NCBI): domain Eukaryota; kingdom Viridiplantae; phylum Streptophyta; class Polypodiopsida; order Polypodiales; family Pteridaceae; genus Ceratopteris; species Ceratopteris richardii. Next base: position 23,253 of record MU260445.1, read on the forward strand.
TTTCTGTTGTTCTGCAAGTTGAGCTTGGAGTTGGGTAATTTGTGAGTGGAGCTGATGGTTTTCGGCTTTAACCACATCTATCTCTTCTTGCAGGGGTGTGATGTCTGCTTCTAGGATGTCTACCTTATGTTGTAGCTCATTCCTGATGTTATTTGTGACTTCTCTCATTTGGATTGGTAATTGCTGTGATAGGTTGATGAGCAATTGACCCATGTTTGGCAATTTAGAGATTACGAGAATCGAAGGAAGTGGGAGATGTTGGCGAGGTGGAGATGCAGACGTGGTGAGGAGTTGTTGGGAGTTGGGTGGTGAGTAGTTCGGGGATGAGGAAGAGGAGTCAGCGGTTTTGGCAGGGTGAATGGGTTGGATGGGGATAATGGTCTCTATTGGCGGCTCCGGTGGGGGAGTGGGAAGAACAGAATTGGATTGTGTTACCTTGGTGTGTTGTGCAGTATCTTCGGCTGTGGAGTCAACTGCCTTAAGTAATTCTTCGAGCACTTCTTTAGCAACTTGTTCCTGATCTGCTTGCTGTTCCCTTTCAGACTGTTGTTGGGATGCTTCTTCTATAGAAGTTGTGTCGGCTTCAGTACGATTTTCCTGTTCTTGTTGCTCCTGGGAAGATGATTGTGCAGAGGATTCATGCTGCATCGATGTTGCGGTGTCGTGGAATGTTTCTTCGTCATGTTTTGCTTCTTCTTCATCTTTGTTTTCTTTGGCTGATCCCTGTGCTTTGCTCTCAGAAGAACTGATTCTGATCCTCTTTCTATGGAAGAGTTGGTTTAGCTCCTCTTCATCTTCTTCCTCATCGTCCCATAATTGTACAGATTCCTCATGTCTTAGAACAGGCCCTCGGGGTGGTGGTTGTGCTGCGAGTATTGCCGGAAAAAGAAAGGACAGGATGTGCGACAACCTGGACCTTGGCATGCCTCCTTTGTTCACCTGTTTAATTATGGATACGCACTCTCGGTGAATGCGGTGGAAGAAAAATGATGCGAAGTTTACTGGTTCTTGAGCAGCTAAATCTATGGCGGAGTAGAAGGGACGGGATATTCCATAGGTGCGTTTCTGTAGATTGAGAATAGCCACTAAGAATTGGAGGGCTGATCTTTCTGGTTCCGGTCGACACAGGATTGCATACTCGTTTGAGGAATACCTAGGAAATAGTTCTATCATTCTTGCGACTGGCAGACTCGGGCCATTTTCCTGACCTTGCGAAGGGAGTCTAAACGCTTCTGCAAAAGCTTGGAAGGTGATAAGTGTACGGGATGGGAGGGAGGTGATCGGCCAACTCTGCTCGGTGGCAGGTGTGTTGGCGATGGCGAAAATGATCTGGGCAAAGAATGGGTGGGACTCCACTGAATGCCAAGGCAGTTTAGCGAAGTTGTTAAGCCCACGAATGCGCAGGAACTCTCCTACGTCGGCAGGGAGTCCATCACGGAAGGCAGCATAGTTAGCCAAAGCTTCCAGGGCGCACACAGAGACAGTAAGCACAAGCACGCAGAGCACAGGGTAAGCACACAGAGCACAAATCACACAAACACAATAGCGATTTTCGGCGAAACAGAAAAGGTTAAGTAGATGCGTTGCAATGGAGAGCAGTCAAGGATGACTAATCATCGCGTGGTATTGAAATGATAATTCTTAACTTCGGTGCGCATGCGTGAGTAGTTGGCAAGGGCAGGGCAGCTGTGGACATAATTAGTTATCAAAACGCGGATATTTACTGACTTATTTTATTAAGCATGCCAAAACAGAAAAGAAAATAAAGAAAAGAGAACGCCAAAAAAAACGCGACTAAGTGAAACGTTTCAGTGTGGGTTAGATGTGTGTTGATACGGCCTCAACTTCGAACCGTTGATGACTTTTGGGAGAGAAATTCCGGTCAACGTAGTCAACCGAAAAGTTGCTGGGCCCACTTGTTCAAAAATCCGGTAGGGACCAAACCATCGTAACTTGAATTTGCCAGCAGAGCGATTCGACTTTGCATTGTAAAAGAGTACAAGTTGTCCCACCGAAAAAATTGGAGTCTTTAGATATCGATCATGTGTTCGAGCTTGTCTTAGCTGTACTTCCTGCATAGTCAAAAAACTGTGCCATCGATGCTCGTCTAATTCTCTGAGTGTATCCAACCGAAATGATAGTGATTCTTTAGGTAGCAGTTTCTGAGTCATTGCTACTCGTAAACTTGGTATAACTATCTCCATCGGTGCTATTGCTTCTAATCCATAAGCTAGTTTGAAAGGGGTTAATCCTATTGTTACCTTGTATGTAGTCCGATATGCCCATAATACTGCAGGTAGCAGTTGATCCCATCTTTCTGGTGCTTCTAAAATGAGTTTTCGAAGCATGTTCAACAGAGTTTTGTTTGTACTCTCAGCCAAACCATTTGCACGAGGATAATATAGTGAACTAAATTTATGTGTGACCTGAAACGAATGTGTGAGTACTTTCATTAAATTGTTGACAAAATGAGTGCCTTGATCTGTAACAAGTTCCAGTGGTAAGCCAAAACGTGGAAAGACATCCTTCAGCAGACACTTAGCTACCGCAACAGCTGTGGCAGATCGTAAAGCCCAGGCTTCTGCCCATCTGGTAGCATAATCAGTACATGTCAAAATATAACGATTATTACTGAGGATTGCTGGTGGTGTAATAGGGCCAATGAAATCTAGACCCCACTTCTGAAAAGGTTCTAATGGAAAGATAGGTTGTAGAGGGAAATGATGACGTTGCAGGGGTTGTCCAGATCTCTGACAACTATCACATTGTTTGACAAACTGTGATACATCCCTGTACATAGTAGGCCACCAGAGACCACTTTGCAGAATTTTTCGGTGTGTTAAGTCTGTAGCAAAATGGCCACCGAAAGGAATTGAGTGAGCCAAATTAATGACTGAGTTAACTTCATGTGGTGGAATACAACGAAGTAAAACTCGAGTGTGATCTATATAGTATAATTCCCCAGCAATCAACTGAAATCGGCGACTGAAAATTGAAATTTTCCTTCGTATTGCAGGAGAAGTTTGAGTAGGAAGGTATCCATCAGTGAGAAAGGTCAAGATCTGATCATAATATGTAGATGGCATAGGTGGGTCTGTAATTTCCTCATTAGTTGGTTCAGAGATATAAATTGCCGGTGTTGTGTCATCTATACCGACCGGAGCTTCACCGGAATCTAAGCGAGAGAGAAAATCTGCTAAGGCATGTGAACTGCCTGGCCAATGAATAACTTCGTAGTCAAACTCTTGTAATAGTAGAACCCATCGAGCTAATCGACCACCTAGATGCTGCTGCCGAACTAGATAGACAAGTGCAGCATGATCTACATGAAAAGTAAATCTACGGCCCAGCAAATAATGTCTGAATTTCTTGACAGAATATACTAGACCTAGACATTCTCTCTCTGTTATAGAATAATTCTTTTCAGCAGGGACTAATCTTCGACTTGCATAGTACACTGGTATGAACCACTTATCGGTTTGTTGCATTAGAACGCTTCCTATTGCTATATCTGAAGCATCAACAAATACATGAAATGGGCGATCCCAGTCAGGAGGCTGTAAGATTGGAACCTGTGTTAGTAATCCCTTTAGACGATCAAAAGCAGTTTGACAGTCCGGGGTCCAGTCAAATTGTCGAGGGGTCTTGGTTATCAATCGGTTCAGTGGTATTGCCAAATGAGCAAGCCACCGCAAGTGCCAACCATGCCATCTTACTTGGCCCATAAAGCGCATTACTTCCTTAGGTGTAGTGGGTACAGGTGCTTCTAACACAGCTGTGATTTTATCTGGATCCACCTGTATGCCCTGTGCAGATACAATGTGACCAAGTAGCTTTCCACATTAAACCGCAAACACGGATTTGTTTGGGTTCAAACAGAGTCTGTATTCTCTGCACTTCTCAAAGCAGCACTGTAAATGGAACAGGTGTGCTATCACCTTACCCAAAATTGAAAAATCGTCAAGATATACTTGCATAAAAGAGGTAAGGTAGGAAGAAAATATTTCTTGCATACACCTTTGGAATGTACTTGGGGCGTTCCTTAATCCAAACCACATAACAGTACATGCGAAAACACCCCAGTTGGTAATGAAGGCGGTCTTCGGTATATCCTGTTCAGCCATTCTAAATTGATTATACCCACTGTACCCATCTAAGAATGAATACATTTCATGTCTTGCTACTCTATCAAGCATTGTGTCAAGAAAAGGGAGCGGAAATGGATCAGGCACTGTAGTTGCGTTCAATTTCCGATAATCTACACATATTTGTAACTGCTTATTCTTTTTAGGGACAATAACAATTGGTGAGATCCATTCAACATGTTCTAATGGTACAATAAATCTGACTTTGAGTAGCCTATCAAGTTCTGCCTTTACCTGGGATGCATAGTTTGGATTCATCTGGTAGCTGGGTTGCTTAAGTGGTTTTGCTTCCGCTTCAGCATGACCCTGTGTTGATAGATGCGCGGATCCAAACCCTTCATATCTTTGTAATCCCATGCAAATACATCAGAAAATTCTCGAAGTAGTTGGATTAGATCTGCTTGAAATAATTTTGGTAAGCTCTCCTTTATCTTAACAGGTCGTGGATTTTCTTCATCACCTAAATTGTAAGTGGTTAGTTGATCTTCTCGAACATAAAATTGTCGAGGCTTCTCTGTATTCTCAGCTGGCTTAACAAGTTGTTGTAGATCAGCTTCATCTATGGTAGCCTTATCTTCTTTCATATCTTTTTCTGTTACAGTCATCACCATAAAAACTGAAGGATTCCAATTATCTACAACAGATTGTAGATCAACAGTTCCTAGGGAGATTAAGTCAATGTTATTTTTCAGAAACTCTTCTTCTTCATCATCTGACAACCCATCTAGCATATGGATTGGTTCCGCAAAATACGGTCTAGCATGCAACTCGCAAGGTTGTATAGCATCTAATTTTACAACGTATTTACGATTATTGTCTTTGAAAGTGAGTTCCCGTGCAGACCAATCTTGTATCACCTTAGCGTGCTTCAGCCAAGGTCGGCCGAAAAGGAGATTATAATCAAGGGTGGATTCCGGTAATTCTAGTATGACAAAGGTCATTTTGAATGTTGTACCTTGTAAAGTTATTGGAACATTTCATACAAGTCCTACGGGATGTACTCTTGACTGATCGGCCATTCTGACAAAAGACTGAACTGGTTCGATTTCGGTCAACCCTAACTTTTTACACAGTGCAGCAGTAGCAATGTTGACACCAGATCCTCCATCAATGAGTACTTGTGTGATTTTATGATTTTTATACCATACCATAATTAAAGGAACTGAACGATCGACTGTAGAATCAGGTTCCGGTTGCACTGTTGCTATTGCTGGAATACAAGAAGGCACAGGACTGAACTGCTGTTGGAATTGTTGTCGAACTCCCGATACTAGTGCAAGTAATTGGCCCAGAGGAAGAGTGATGGATGCTTTAGATAAAATTTCTCAGGTCTTTTGTGATTGGGTTGTATTTTTCACAGATTCTGAAGATGATGCGCCTGCTGAAGATGATGTGCTTGCTGCTGAATTAGAATCCGGTTGTTGTGTTCCTTCCTTGGTTAACGGAGTCTGGGTCACCGGAATAGGATCTGGGAAGACTAGAGGTTCTGCGGTGGTCCATTGACTAGCTTTATCATAGATCCTTTGTTGTTCGCGTATGCCTGGTTCAAATATTTCTGCTGCTGGTTGCAGTTGTTTACCGGATCGGGTTTGAATTACTGCAGCGTGTGTTTCTACTGGTGTGATTTGTACCATATTAGCCATTGGGTTTTGACGTTCTTTCTTCCTCTAATCATACTCAGTTGCATCCTTACAAAATCTTCTAATGTGGCCAAATTCACCAAAGAAATGACAGCGCAGTGGTGGCAAATTGGGATTTTCCGGTGCTGGTCCGGCCTGCCAGCAGTTTGCACTGTAGTTATTATTTCTCTGTCCTCTGTAATTTCGATATCCTTGTTGCTGGTTGTTTCTCATTTGCGGAGGTACATAGTGATTGGCTGGCTGCCCTGGTTCCTGTATAATTGCATTGATAGTTGCTGTTCCCTGCACTTTGGCATTATATGCGCAGTTTTCGGTGGTGTGTCCGGTAGTGTTACAGATAGCACAAAACAGCTGATTAAGTGCACAAGTGGCACTAGTATGGCCTGAATTCTTGCATGTAGTGCAGTACATCTGTCTGATCGGGTCTTTGGCGATATTTCTATTTGCTTTTAACCACTCCAGATCTTCTGTAAATCCTCCAACCTTGTTTTCCAGCTGTAAAGCCATTGCAATCACTACATCTAGCATCATAGCTCCTACACAGCGTATGATCATAATCTGTTTAAGTTGTGGAGTCAAGCCATTGATAAACCATTGAGTAATAACGTCATCCGGTAGGTTGGCATGTGCTGGTGGTAACTGCCTTAAATGAGTCTTGAATAGCGTGGCGTATTCCTGTATAGTTTGATTTATCTTGTGTCTATTGTTTTGCATGTAGTCAAAAATTTTGGCTGGATTCTTCTTTAGCCTGAATCTCTGCAAAAAGGCATCTCTTACTGCTTCATAAGTGCCGAAATGGTTAATATCATATTCTGTAAGCCATCTAGCTGCTTCGTTGACCAATGTCGATTGGAAAACAATAGCCTTATATGTCGGATCAGGTGGATGATTGAGCACTGCATAACTTATCTCAAACGTGCGTACATGAGCATCCGGATCATCTCCTGGGAATCCACCAAATTT
>MU260445.1:37500-40000 GCA_020310875.1 Ceratopteris richardii
GATTTTTTTGGTGATTCTCAGAAAATACGATTTTGAGCAAGAACACGATTTTGGGGTCATTCTGAGAATCGCAATTCTGTGGTTGTGTTCAAAATCGCGATTCTCACAAATCACGATTTTCAGCCAAAAACACGATTGTGATCAAACATGATTCTCTGTTGGCAATCGCGATTTTCAAAAACACGATTTTCATCCAAGGTACAAAATTGCGATTTTCAAAACACGAGTTTCAAAAATCACGCTTTTCATCCAAAATCGCGATTTTCATGTCGACAACATGATTATGAGAAAACACGATTTTGAGTGGGCTCAAAATCGTGAGTTTCACAAATCAAGATTTTCAGACAAGAAACACGATTTTCTGAAAACACGCTTCTCTGTGGCCTCAAAATCACGATTTTCAAAACACGATTCTCTAAGGTACAAAATCGCGATTTTCTAAACACGATTCTCTCTCAAAATCGCATTTATTGGGGATTGCTCAGCATTGCGATTCTCTTGAGTTCACGGCATCGCGATTCTCTTGAGTTCACAGCATCGCGATTCTCTTGAGTTCATAGCATCGCGATTCTCTTGAGTTCACAGCATCGTGATTCTCTTGAGTTCACATCATCGCGATTCTCTTGAGTTCACAGCATCGCGATTCGCTTGAGTTCATAACATCGCGATTCTCTTGATTTCACAAAATCACGATTTCCACACAAAATCGTGATTTTTTCCAAAAGGTCCTGCTTGCCTGATTTGACCCCCAGAAGCCTGATTTGACATAACGTTTTCATCCAAAGTCTATTTTTTGAGCTCTATAGCTTGTTGGAAAGCTCCTTTCGAATCCTACATAAATATTAATTGTTCCTGCATACCAAGTACCTTGCTCATCAAATGTAACATACTTTGATACAAGGAATTGTTTTGTGGATGGACTCCACAACCTATATCCCATCTGCTTATCATCATATCCAATGAACACATACTTTTCAATTTTAGGTTCCAATTTGTGCCTTCATTGAGATGGCACATATGCATATGCCAAAAATCCAAATACTTTGCAATGATCTAGAGTAGGTCTCTTACCCCACCATGCCTCATATGGTGTCATACCCTGCAAAGCTTTACATGGTAATCTATTGACCAAATATGCAGCTGTATTTACAGCCTCAGCCCACAAATAATTTGGGCAATTTTTCTCCTTCATCATGGATCTTGCAAACTCAACAAGAGTTCTATTCCTCCTTTCTGCTACACCATTTTGTTGAGAAGAGTACCTACAAGTAATTTCCCTTTTTATACCTACATTCCACAAGTAATCACTGAACTCATTAGAGAAATACTCTCCCTCTCCATCTAACCTTAGTCTCTATAAATTTTTACCTGTAATTCTCTCTGCATACACACGATAATGTTTGAATGTATTGAATACCTCTGACTTATCTTTGATCACATAGATAGTGATCCATCTGGTAGCATCATCAACATAAATCACATAATACCTTGAACCATTGATACTGAAATCCTTTGATGGTCCCCAAATATCTGTGTGTAGCAATTCAAGCTTCTCTGAATACATAAAACCATGCTTGAAATAAGATTGCTTATGAGCCTTACCTAATTGACATGCCTCACATCTGTATGTCATATGTTGACCTGCAACATTAGGCAACCCAAGTACTGAACCATTGTTAACTTGATCTTTGATACCTCTTTCATTGAAATGTCCAAGCCTTTTGTGCCAAAGATCTAACTCAGAGATCTTATCTCCTCCATAGGTGAACAAGGCATGACCAATGTTACCTTGAATCTTCAATATGAACAATCTTCCTTCTTTCTTCCTTGAAACAATTTGTTTATACCCATTGCTAGGGTCTTCCACAAAAACTCCTTCATTAGTGAACCTAACTTCATAACATTTTCCAACAATTTGTCCTACACTTATCAGATTCTTTGGAATTGTAGGAACATACAAAACCTTACTCAAAAGAGTACTTCCATCACTGATCCAGTTGACTTCACATATTATCACCTGTTTGAACTACATGATTAGTTACCTTATTCTCCAAATCAGTCATAAAAGCTATGTTGCCACTCAGGTGATTGGTACACCCTGAGTCAATGTAGAAGACTCTTTGATCTTCACTTTGCCTTTTACAAGTTGGATTCATTATCAATGTTGAATCCTCCTTCTGGTCTGAAGCATAATTGTAGTAGGTATTGTTTGTTGACTTTGGAATCCTCTACCTGCATTTCTTCCAAAGTAACCTCTACTACTTCTACCTCTGAAATTACCTCTTTGAATTCTAGCACCTCTTCCTCTTGAATTAAAGTTCTGATTATATCCACCATTATTCTGAGTATTATGCCAACAATCATGAGCTAAGTGATTTGTCTTACCATAAATCCATCAAGCTTCGACTACACCTTTATTACTTCTACCTGTTCCTCTACCTTTGCCACCTCCTCTTCCTCTTAGGAAGTTAGCTTGGCTAGTTGTACCTTCATCTTCATT
>MU260445.1:47500-50000 GCA_020310875.1 Ceratopteris richardii
GGTTTAGACAGGGCCAAAACTAGTAAAAAAACTATAAAAAGAGCTAGAGAGCTCATTTTTGAGGTTAGCGTGTTAGAGAATAGAGCTTTTGTAGGAGAAATCTTTTGCAATCAAAGCTTTTCATTGAGGTGCTTACGCTTGAGCTACACCAAATTTTGGCGCCATTGCCGGGGAGAGAGCTTCGAGGACGAGTGTTGTGATGGTAAGATCGTAGATTTGTGACGTTGGAAGGTAAAAAAACTATCATTTCTGTTATTTTTCAGATTTTTACTTCTCCATCTTCATCATCGTCATCATCTCCATCTTCATCCATCTTCATCTTCATAGAAATTTCTTGTTTTTTAGTGCATTTTCACCATTTTCATACCATATTTCATGCATTATTGTGTGGGAAGGAGTTAGGAAGTGCATGGGAGAGCAAGCGCTTGTGTTTTTTCACGATTTTCTGCACATACGGAGCTCGCCATTGCTCGGTGCTCAGAAATTCGAAGTTCTCGCCTAAAAACACGATTCTGTGATGAAAATCGCGATTCTGTGAAAAATTTGATTTTTTTTGAAAATCACGATTTTTTATTTCCTGCCTAAAAGCTCTCTAAAGGAAACACGATTCTAAGGTCATTCTCAGAATCATGATTCTCTAGTTGTGCTCAGAATCACGATTCTCTAAGTTTTTCAAAAACACGATTCTCTGGTCACCCTCAGAAGCGTGGTTTTTTTGGCGATTCTCAAAAAATACGATTCTGAGCAAGAACGTGATTCTGGGGTCATTCTCACAATCGTGATTCTGTGGTTGTGCTCAAAATCGCGATTCTCACAAATCACGATTTTCAGCCAAAAACAGGATTGTGATCAAACATGATTCTCTGTTGGCAATCGCGATTTTCAAAAACACGCTTTTGATCCAAGGTACAAAATCACGATTTTGATCCAAGGTACAAAATCACGATTTTCAAAACACGATTTTTAAAAAACACGATTTTCATCCAAAATCGCGATTTTCATGTCGACAACATGATTTGGAGACAACACGATTTTCAGTGGGCTGAAAATCGTGATTTTCACAAAGCACGATTTTCAGACAAAAAACACGATTTTCTGAAAACACGCTTCTCTGTGGCCTCAAAATCACGATTTTCAAAACACTATTCTTTAAGGTATAAAATCACGATTCTCTAAACACAATTCTCTCTCAAAATCGCATTTCTTGGGAATTGCTCAGCATCGCGATACTCTTGAGTTCACGACATCGCCATTCTGTTGAGTTCACAGCATCGCGATTCTCTTGAGTTCATAGCATCATGATTCTCTTGAGTTCACAACATCGCGATTCTCTTGAGTTCACAGCATCGCGATTCTCTTGAGTTCACAGCATCGCGATTCTCTTGAGTTCACAGCATCGCGATTCTCTTGAGTTCACAGCATCACGATTCTCTTGATTTCATAAAATCACGATTTCCACACAAAATCGTGATTTTTTCCAAAAGGTCTCATTTGCCTGATTTGACACCCAGGAGCCTGATTTGACATAACGTTTTCATCCAAAGTCCATTTTTTGAGCTCTATAGCTCGTTGGAAAGCTCGTTTCGAATCCTACATTAATATTAATTGTTCCTGCATACCAAGTACCTTGCTCATCAAATGTAACATCCTTTGATACAATGAATTGTTTTGTGGATGGACTCCACAACCTATAGCCCATCTGCTTATCATCATATCCAATGAACACATACTTTTCAGCTTTAGGTTCCAATTTGTGTCTTAATTGAGATGGCACATACGCATATGCCAAAAATCCAAGTACTTTGCAATGATCTAGAGTAGGTCTATTACCCCACCATGTCTCATATGGTGGCATATCCTCCAAAGCTTTACATGGTAATCTATTGACCAAATATGCAGCTGTATTTACAGCCTCAACCCACAAATCATTTGGGCAATTTTTCTCCTTCATCATGGATCTTGCAAACTCAACAAGAGTTCTATTCCTCCTTTTTGCTACACCATTTTGTTGAGGAGAGTACCTACAAGTAATTTCCCTTTTTATACCTACATTCCACAAGTAATCACTGGACTCATTAGAGAAATACTCTCCCTCTCCATCTGACCTTAGTCTCTTCAATTTTTGACCCCTAATTCTCTCTGCATACAATGATAATGTTTGAATGTATTGAATACCTCTAACTTATCTTTGATCACATAGATAGTGATCCATCTGGTAGCATTCTCCAAATCAGTCATCAAAGCTATGTTGCCACTTAGGTGATTGCTACACCCAGAGTCAATGTAGAAGACTCTTTGATCTTCACTTTGCCTTTCACAAGTTGGATTCATTATCAATGTTGAATCCTCCTTCTGGTCTGAAGCATAATTGTAGTAGGTATTGTTTGTTGACTTTGGAATCCTCTACCTACATTTCTTCCAAAGTAACCTCTACTACTTCTACCTCTGAAATTACCTCTTTGATTTCTGCCACCTCTTCCTCTTGAATTAAAGTTCTGAT
>MU260445.1:65000-67500 GCA_020310875.1 Ceratopteris richardii
ATTTCTTGGGGATTGCTCAGCATCGCGATTCTCTTGAGTTCACGGCATCGCGATTCTCTTGCGTTCATAGCATCACGATTCTCTTGAGTTCACAGCATCGCGATTCTCTTGAGTTCACAACGTCGCGATTCTCTTGAGTTCATAGCATGGCGATTCTCTTGAGTTCACAGCATCACGATTCTCTTGATTTCACAAAATCGCGATTTCCACACAAAATCGTGATTTTTTCCAAAAGGTCCTGTTTGCTTGATTTGACCCCCAAGAGCCTGATTTGACATAACTTTTTCATCCAAAGTCCATTGTTTGAGCTCTATAGCTCGTTGGAAAGCTCGTTTCGAATCCCACATAAATATTAACTGTTCCTGCATACCAAGTACCTTGCTCATCAAATGTAACATCCTTTGATACAAGGAATTATTTTGTGGATGGACTCCACAACCTATATCCCATCTACTTATCATCATATCCAATGAACACATACTTTTTAGCTTTAAGTTCCAATTTTTGCCTTAATTGAGATGGCACATATGCATATGCCAAAAATCCAAATACTTTGCAATGATCTAGAGTAGGTCTCTTACCCCACCATGCCACATATGGTGTCATACCCTGCAAAGCTTTACATGGTAATCTATTGAGCAAATATGCAGCTGTGTTTACATCCTCAGCCCACAAATAATTTGGGCAATTTTTCTCCTTCATCATGGATCTTGCAAACTCAACAAGAGTTCTATTTCTCCTTTCTACTACACCATTTTGTTGAGGAGAGTACCTACAAGTAATTTCCCTTTTTATACCTGCATTCCACAAGTAATCACTGAACTCATTAGAGAAATACTCTCCCCCTCCATCTGACCTTAGTCTCTTCAATTTTTGACCTGTAATTCTCTCTGCATACACATGATAATGTTTGAATGTATTGAATACCTCTGACTTATCTTTATCACATAGATAGTGATCCATCTGGTAGCAGCATCAACATAAATCACATAATACCTTGAACCGTTGATACTGAAATCCTTTGATGGTCCCCACACATCTGTGTGTAGCAATTCAATCTTCTCTGAATACATAAAACCATGCTTGGAATAAGATTGCTTATGAGCCTTACCTAATTGACATGCCTCACATCTGTATGTCATATGTTGACCTGCAACATTAGGCAACCCAAGTATTGAACCATTGTTAACCCTATCTTTGATACCTCTTTCATTGAAATGTCCAAGCCTTTTGTGCCAAAGATCTAACTCAGAGATCTTATCTCCTCCATAGGTGAACAAGGCATGACCAATGTTACCTTGAATCTTCAATGTGAACAATCTTCCTTCTTTCTTTCCTGAAACAATTTGTTTATACCCATTGCTAGGGTCTTCCACAAAAACTCCTTCATTAGTGAACCTAACTCATAACATTTTTCAACAATTTGTCCTAGACTGATCAGATTCTTTGGAATTGTAGGAACATACAAAACCTTACTCAAGAGAGTACTTCCATCCTTGGCCTTCACTGATCCAATTGACTTCACATATTATGACCTGTTTAAACTAGATGATTAGTTACCTTATTCTCCAAATCAGTCATCAAAGCTATGTTGCAACTCAGGTGATTGCTACACCCTGAGTCAATGTAGAAGACTCTTTGATCTTCACTTTGCCTTTCACAAGTTGCATTCATTATCAATGTTGAATCCTCCTTCTGGTCTGAAGCATAATTGTAGTAGGTATTGTCTGTTGACTTTGGAATCCTCTACCTGCATTTCTTCCAAAGTAACCTCTACTACTTCTACCTTTGAAATTACCTCTTTGATTTTTTCCACCTCTTACTCTTGAATTAAAGTTCTGATTATATCCACCGTTATTCTGAGTATTATGCCAACAATCATGAGCTAAGTGATTTGTCTTACCACAAATCTAGCAAGCTTTGACTACATCTTTATTACTTCTCCCTCTTCCTCTACCTTTGCCACCTCCTCTTCCTCTTAGGAAGTTAGCTTGGCTAGTTGTACCTTCATCTTCATTTGCTTTTGCTTCCCTTTCCTATTGTTCTTCTTATCCTTTGAATACATTGCTTGACCTTCAGTTTTATCACTTTCACCTTTGACATCCTGCTCAAAGGTTAGCATGTGTCCTAGCAACTTATTTAAATCAAGAGTAAAATGATCTAGTGATAATTCAATAGACAAAATGAATGGCTTCCATTTGTCATCACCTCTCAAACCTGTGAGGACTTGCCTTACCAATTTATCCTCCTCAATATCTTCATCAACTGGTCATAATGCATCTGCAATGTCCGTCATCCTTGTTACATAATCTGAGATGGATTGAGAGGCCTTCTTCTTGAATGTGGTAAACTCTACCCACAAGGATGCCTTCCTTGACTTTGTGGTATTTTGGAAATGCTCCTCCAAAGCATTCCATATATCACTTGCACTTTCAAGACCTCTAATGTGAGGTAGCAAGTAGTCATTAACTCCCATATAGATAATGCTCCTAGCTTGCGC
>MU260445.1:72500-75000 GCA_020310875.1 Ceratopteris richardii
GAGCTTCGAGGACGAGCGTTGTGATGGTAAGATCGTAGATTTGCGACGTTGGAAGGTAAAAAAAACTGTCATTTCTGTTATTTTTTTGATTTTTTAGTCTCCATCTTCATCATCATCATCATCTCCATCTTCATCCATCTTCATCTTCATAGAAATTTCTTGTTTTTTAGTGCATTTTCATCATTTTCATACCATATTTTATGCATTATTGTGTGGGAAGGAGCTAGGAAGTGCAAGGGAGAGCAAGCGCCTGTGTTTTTTCACGATTTTCTGCACATACAGAGCTCGCCATTGCTCTGTGCTCATAAATTCGAAGATCTCGCCAAAAAACAGGATTCTCTGATGAGAATCGCGATTCTGTGAAAAATTCAAATTTTTTTGAAAATCATGAGTTTTTTTTCCCGCCTAAAAGCTCTCTGAAGGAAACACGATTCTGAGGTCATTCTCAGAATTGCGATTCTCTAGTTGTGCTCAGAATCGCGATTCTCTAAGGGTCATTCTCAGAATCGCGATTGTGAGGAAGAACACGATTCTAGGGTGATTCCCAGAATCGCGATTCTGTGGTTGTGCTCAAAATCGGGATTCTCACAAGTCACGATTTTCAGCCAAAAACACGATTGTGATCAAACATGATTCTCTGTTGGCAACCGCGATTTTCAAAAACACGATTTTCATCCAAGGTACAAAATCGCGATTTTCAAAACACGATTTTCAAAAAACACGATTTTCATGTCGACAACATGATTCTGAGAAAACACGATTTTCAATGGGATCAAAATCGCAATTTTCACAAATCCCGATTTTTTTCTATCAAAAAACACGATTTTCTGAAAACACGCTTCTCTGTGGCCTCAAAATCGGGATTTTCAAAACACGATTCTCTAAGGTACAAAATCGCGATTTTCTAAACATGATTCTCTCTCAAAATCGCATTTCTTGGGGATTGCTCAGCATCGTGATTCTCTTGAGTTCACGGCATCACGATTCTCTTGAGTTCACAGCATCGCGATTCTCTTGAGTTCACAGCATCGCGATTCTCTTGAGTTCACAGCATCGCGATTCTCTTGAGTTCACAGCATCGCGATTCTCTTGAGTTCTCAGCATCGCGATTCTCTTGATTTCACAAAATCGCGATTTCCACACAAAATCGTGATTTTTTCCAAAAGGTCCTGTTTGCCTGATTTGACCCCCAAGAGCCTGATTTGACATAACTTTTTCATCCAAAGTCCATTTTTTGAGCTCTATAGCTCGTTGGAAAGCTTGTTTTGAATCCTACATAAATATTAACTGTTCCTGCATACCAAGTACCTTGCTCATCAAATGTAACATCCTTTGATAGAAGGAATTGTTTTGTGGATGGACTCCACAACCTATATCCCATCTGCTTATCATCATATCCAATGAACACATACTTTTCAGCTTTAGGTTCCAATTTGTGCCTTAATTGAGATGGCACATATGCATATGCCAAAAATCCAAATACTTTGCAATGATCTAGAGTAGGTCTCTTACCCCACCATGCCTCATATGGTTTCATGCCCTGCAAAGCTTTACATGGTAATCTATTGACCAAATATGCAGTTGTATTTACATCCTCAGCCCACAAATAATTTGGGCAATTTTTCTCCTTCATCATGGATCTTACAAACTCAACAAGAGTTCTATTCCTCCTTTTTGCTACACCATTTTGTTGAGGAGAGTACCTACAAGTAATTTCCCTTTTTATACCTGCATTCCACAAGTAATCACTGAACTCATTAGAGAAATAATCTCCCCCTCCATGTGACCTTAGTCTCTTCAATTTTTGACCTGTAATTCTCTCTGCATACACATGATAATGTTTGAATGTATTGAATACCTCTGACTTATCTTTGATCACATAGATAGTGATCCATCTAGTAGCAGCATCAACATAAATCACATAGTACCTTGAACCATTGATACTGAAATCCTTTGATGGTCCCCACACATCTGTGTGTAGCAATTCAAGCTTCTCTGAATACATAGAACCATGCTTGGAATAAGATTGCTTATGAGCCTTACCTAATTGACATGCCTCATATCTATGTGTCATATGTTAACCTGCAACATTAGGCAACCCAAGTACTGAACCATTGTTAACCCTATCTTTGATACCTCTTTCATTGAAATGTCCAAGCCTTTTGTGCCAAAGATCTAACTCAGGGATCTTATCTCCTCCATAGGTGAACAAGGCATGACCAATGTTACCTTGAATCTTCAATGTGAACAATCTTCCTTCTTTCTTCCCTGAAACAATTTGTTAATACCCATTGCTAGGGTCTTCCACAAAAACTCCTTCATTAGTGAACCTAACTTCATAACATTTTTCAGCAATTTGTCCTACACTTATCAGCTTCTTTGGAATTGTAGGAACATACAAAACCTTACTCAAGAGAGTACTTCCATCCTTGGCCTTCACTGATCCAATTGACTTCACATATTATCACTTGTTTGAACTAAATGATTAGTTACCTTATTC
>MU260445.1:82500-87500 GCA_020310875.1 Ceratopteris richardii
TTGGAGATTAAAATTCTCCATCAGTGGTATCAGAGCAGGAGACATCAATTTCAAGAAAAGGAGGATCCCGACTGCTGCAGATTCAAGAGATTCAACATTTGAAGGATCAAGAAGTGAAAGCTTGGAGTCAAAGCTTGGGGAGAAGACTAATTGACATCAAGAAAGGCAAAAGGAGTTCAATTCGAAGTAAAGGTATATACATTGTTTGTAAAGCTTGAAGTTTCAATACACAGGTGGATACAAGATGGGAGAAAGCTTGCAGATTGATAAGCTAGATAGGGAGAACTATCCAGCATGGTCCATGAGGATGGAAGCACACCTCATGAGCAAAGATCTTATATCATTTATTACAGGAGATGAAGAAAAACCAGAGTTTGCAGATCCAAGTATTCCTACTAGGGAAGAACTTGCAATGTTGAAAACTTGGATGAGAAAGGATGCTCAAGCAAGGAGTATCATCTACATGGTTGTAAATGATTACCTTCTACCTCACATCAGAGGTTTAGAAAGTGCTACAGATGTTTGGAATGCCTTGGAAGAGCATTTCCAAAATACAACTAAGTCAAGGAAGTCCTCACTATGGGCTGAGTTTACAACTTTCAAGAAGAAGAGCTCACAATCAATTTCAGATTATGTTGCAAGGATGAAAGATATTGCAGATAGCTTGGGAGCAGTGGATGAAGATATTGAAGAAGAAAAGTTGGTAAGACAAATACTTACAGGTCTAAGAGGTGATGAGAAGTGGAAGCCTTTTATCTTGTCCATAGAGTTGTCACTTGATCACTTTACTCCTGACCTTAATCAATTGCTAGGACACATGCTAACCTTTGAGCAGGATCTTAAAGGAGACAATGATAGAAGTACAAGTCAAGCTATGTACTCCAAAGACAAGAAAAAGAATGGCAAAGGAAAGAAATCAAATGATGATGAAGGGAATTCAAATCAAGCCAACTTCACAAAAGGGAAGACAAATTTCAGAGGTAAAGGAAGAGGAGGTAAGAACAAAGATAATGCTAAAGCTTGTTGGATTTGTGGCAGAACAAATCATTTGGCAAATGATTGTTGGTATAATAATCAAAGTGGAGGATACAACAATCAGAGTTATAATCAAAGAGGTAGAGGAGGCAGAAACCAAAGAGGCAATTTCAGAGGAAGAGGTGGTAGGACATCATATGGTAGAGGAGGTGGAAGAAACTTCCAATCTCAGTCCTACAACAATAATTATTACAATTATGCATCAGATCAGAAGGATGACATGACTCTTATCTTGAATGCAACTCATGAATCAATGGGAGAAGATCAAAGAGTGTTTTATATTGACTCAGGGTGCAGCAACCATCTGAGTGGGAATCTATCCTTGATGACTGATATGGAAGCAAGGGTGAATGGACATACAGTTCAAACAGGTGACAATACCAAACATAAAGTGGAGAGCATTGGATCAGTGAAGACAAAGAGTGGAAGTACACTTCTGAGTAAGGTACTTTATGTTCCTACTATTCCTAAAAATTTGATAAGTGTAGGGCAAATTGTGGAGAAAGGATATGAGGTAAGATTCACAAATGATGGTGTCTATGTACAAGATCCAAATCAGGGATATAGAACCATAATTGCAGGTAAAAAGGAAGGAAGATTGTTCACTCTCAAGGTCCAAGGTAATGTGGGACATGCATTGTTTACCTATGGAGGTCAAAAGGTGTCTGAATTAGACCTATGGCATAAGAGGCTAGGTCATTTCAATGAGAGAGCTATAAAGGAGATGTCAAAGAATCAGGTGGTGCTTGGATTGCCAAACATTGAAGGGCAACATATGGTGTACAAGTGTGAAGCTTGTCAATTAGGTAAAGCACATAAAAGTTCTTATAACAAATCAGGGTACAAGTATTCAAACATGCTTGAATTGGTTCATACAGATGTATGGGGTCCCTCAAGGGACTATAGCATAAATGGATCCAGATATTATGTGTTGTTTGTTGATGATGCAACCAGGTGGATTACTTTGTATGTAATCAAGGACAAATCAGAAGTCTTCAAGACATTCAAACACTTTCATGCTTATGCAGAAAGGATCACAGGACAAAAACTCAAGAGACTAAGATCAGATGGAGGGGGAGAGTATTTCTCAAAAGAGTTTGATGATTATTTGTGGAATGCAGGTATCAAAAGAGAAGTGACTTGCAGGTACTCCCCTCAACAAAATGGAGTAGCAGAAAGGAGGAATAGGACTCTTGTAGAGTTTGCAAGAGCCATGATGAAGGAAAAGAATTGTCCAAATTACTTATGGGCAGAGGCCATTAACACTGCAACATACCTTGTGAATAGGTTGCCTTGCAAAGCTTTGGATGGAGGAACCCCTTATGAAGCATGGTGGGGTAAGAAGCCTAGTCTTGATCATTGCAAAGTATTTGGATGTATTGCATATGCTTATGTTCCTTCACAATTAAGACATAAGCTAGAACCAAAAGCAGAGAAGTATGTGTTTATTGGATATGATGATAGACAAATGGGTTACAGGTTGTGGAATCCATCCACAAAGCAATTTCTTGTTACTAAAGATGTAACATTTGATGAGCAAAACATGTGGTATACAGGATCACCAAATGAGTATGCAGGTGTTGAAGAAATTCAAAGGAAAGGAAAGGCAAAGGTAAAAGTATGTGAAGAAATTGTTGATGAAGTTGACTCTAGATGTAGAGTGCAGGATCATGTAGAAGAAGGGCCAAGATTTGATCCAGAATCAAATGAGGCTGAAACTTCAAGAAGTGCAGAAATCAGGAGATCTACAAGAGAAAGGAAAGAGCCTATAAGGTATAGTTATGATACATCTTTCCTAACAACAAAAGATTATGCCTACATTGTGAAAACAGAAGAAGATCCAACCACTTATGAAGAAGCCAAAGGTAAACAGAATTGGGAGAAGGCAATGCAGGAAGAGTATGATGCTCTACTTGAAAATGAAACTTGGGAACTAGTACCAAGACCAAAGAATCAGAAAGTCATTGGATGTAAGTGGGTATATAAAACAAAGAGGTTTGCAGATGGTAAGGTGTCTAGATATAAGGCTAGACTTGTGGTCAAAGGTTATGCCCAAACTTATGGGGTAGATTATGATGAAACCTTTAGTCCTGTTGCTAAGATGTCTACAATTAGGACATTGATTGCTATTGCTACTTGCAAAGGATGGAAATTATCACAATTGGATGT
This sequence comes from Ceratopteris richardii, assembly GCA_020310875.1. Classification (NCBI taxonomy): domain Eukaryota; kingdom Viridiplantae; phylum Streptophyta; class Polypodiopsida; order Polypodiales; family Pteridaceae; genus Ceratopteris; species Ceratopteris richardii. The sequence goes on from MU260445.1 coordinate 85,705, forward strand.
GAAGAATGCATTTCTTAATGGTTACATTGCAGATGAAGTATATATGGAGCAACCAGAAGGCTTCATGGAGTCAATTGGATCAGATTATGTGTGTAAGCTCAAGAGAGCTTTATATGGATTGAAGCAAGCCCCAAGAGCTTGGAATTATAGATTGGTCAAGTTCTTGAATGAATGTGGATTTCAAGCATCAAAGGCAGATAGTAGCTTGCTAGTGAAGGCAAGTGAAAATGGATATATTTACATGTGCATTTATGTTGATGATATTATTGTTACAGGAACAGATGCTCAAGGAATCAATGAACTCAAGAAGCAAATAGAGAAGGAGTTTAAGATAAGTGATTTGGGAAACTTATCTTATTTTCTAGGAATGCAGATTGTGTATACTCAACATGGAGTATATGTTTCACAAGAGAGATACTTGAAGAATCTTCTAGTCAAGTTTAACATGGAAGATTGCAGGACCTCAACTACACCATTGGAGGTAAATCATAAATTGAGCAGGTATGGAGGTGAAGAGTTCAATGATATGAAGAAATATCAGAGTTTGGTAGGTAGTTTAATCTATGCTACCTTGACAAGACCAGATCTATCATATGCAGTAGGTGTGTTGTCACAATTCATGCATTGTCCAAAGAAGACTCATTGGATTGCAGCCCAAAGGGTACTCAGATATATCAAAGGAACCCTAGGTGAAGGTTTGTATTATGGTTTCACTTCTGACACAAGAATCAAAGTGTTTAGTGATGCAGATTGGGCAGGTGACTCAGATGATAGAAGGTCTACCCATGGATATCTATGTTATATTGGAGACAAGTTAGTGTCTTGGTGTTCAAAGAAGCAACATACAGTTGCTTTATCATCTACAGAAGCTGAGTATAAGGGAATGGTAGAAGCTGCAAAGGAAGTGATATGGTTGAAGACCTTGATGAAAAGTTTTGAGTTTGATCATAGTACTCCAATAATTTTTGGAGACAATATGAGTTCTTTGTATTTGGCAGCTAACCCTGTTTTTCATGCCAAGACTAAGCATATAGAGATTCAGTATCATTTCTTGAGGGAAAAGGTACTAGATAAAGAGATTGAAGTGATGTACACTCCAACAAAAGAACAAGTGGCAGATATGATGACAAAGAGTTTGGATGGACCTAAGTTACAAAGGTTCAAAGATATGGCAAGTATAAAGAAGACAGAGAAAACCTCAATTGATGATTGAGGGGGAGCTGTTGGTGCATACCAATCACCAATTGAAGGCTTGAAAGACCAAATGATGAAGGAAGAATCAATTCCTAAAGTGTGGAAGAAGATTACATTCAGAAGACAAGAGAAGTGTACACATATGTACATTAGCATAGTCATAGATGACTTAGATCTTTTGTTCAGTAAGAATTATGTACAAATTATCTATAAATACCTTGAGAAAAGTCGGGGCATGTATGAGAGCATATGTGACAATAGTCAGATGTCAAGAATGAGGGAGATAGAAGTCATAAGATAGAGGAAAGTGAATTTGAGTTAGCTCTCATCACTCAGTTGTATTTTCTCTGAGTAAATGAAAAATTTTGCGCCCGATGTTTCTGCGTGTTCTCCTTCTACAGTAGATCAATTGTGGAATGCTTTTGTACAAGTCTAAGTTGAGAGTTGCTTGACCTCTGTGCAAAGTTTCAGCTTCCAATTGTAATCAGGCTGAGTGAATTAAGTGTAGGAACATTCATATGTGAAGTGTATTCACTGGTTCCTAAAACAGGCGCATATTTCGAAGTTAATGTTTTGGTCATTTCTCCTAGCACAGTTTAAAG